>JAAGKR010007717.1:6428-29712 GCA_011419295.1 Clarias macrocephalus | reverse complement strand
TGTGTGTGTGTGTGTGTGTGTGTGTGTGTGTGTGTGTGTGTGTGTGTGTGTGTGTGTGTGTGTGTGTGTGTGTGTGTGTGTAATTCATTGAAGGAACAAGGGTACCGTTGTTTCTATTAAAATGGCCGGTGATTGAGTAGCGCATAGAAATGAGTGGAGGCTTGAAAAAACTCTTTGTCTTGAGGAACTATTCTGTTTTCTATACTGTAGCTCTGTAAACTACATGAGATAAAAATTTTAAAAAGTTAAGTAATAACATTATAAAGTTCCTAAAAGTAAAAAAAAAAAAAAGGAGATAAGTTAAGGATACTGTTCTGATTGATTACAGACCTTTCTGGATTTGTCTGTTGTCCTCAGCAAAGGGACGGCAGTGAAAGCAGTCATTAAGCAGCACCGCTGTCTCCTGGGCTGTCGGCTGTTTAAAAGGATGAGGGTAAAACTCTGTTGGGCTCGGCACGGCACGGCTCTGCTCTGCTTCTCCCATTTGTTCTCATGATATGTGGATTTAGGAGGCTTTGCTAATGGCTTCATTTGCACTGTTGTGCACAGGGATGGGAATTAAAGTCGTTGCCAACGTCTGGAGGAAGCGGTTTTAATTCCGAGAACCTATACCACGTTCAGAGCCCGACTCTGTTTTTTAATTGCTTGGTTAATGTGTTAATTAGGTTTATGATTCCCTTCTTAACTTTAATTAACATTAGTTCGTTTTCTAATTATCTCATTCCGACACTGCGCAATACCACGTACACGAAGTGAGGGGGCGACAGTCATGTGTCCGGACTGTGATTATGCAGGAGCGAATATTTATTCGTGCATTATTGGGTTCAGGTGATCGCAGTCTTTTACTCTTAGAGGTTGAGGCTTACTGGAATGTGGTCGTGCCATCGGGGGGAAAAGAAATCCACAGATGTGATAACCTGGTCATTCAGTACATGCAGGTCATCAGCTGACTTCATTTTTTGCCCCATAGCGTTGCTGAGTCTAGACCGGAACAAATGGAGCAATTGATAAAGATATCAACAACATATCATTGTTATATTAACTTCTTTGAAAATGACTGTATGGTCAAAAAGGAAATGAAACTTTTCCAGACAAGCTGTTATGGGTAAATAATAACTTTGCATTGCACTGTATTGTTGATTATTTTCCTATAACAGTACGTCCTGTCTAGTGATCCAAGCACTTTGAAATTTTCTTACATTTCTTTTTAATTATCACACACAATTAATGATAATTAATTTTTTTTTGGGGGGGGGGGGGGGATTTTTCCCCGATTTTCTCCCTAATTTAGTCGTGTCCAATTCCTCCCCGTCACTAGGGGGCTCCCACATTAAGGCTACTACTACCACTCAGCCGGGAGGGCCGAAGACTATCACGTGTTTCCTCCGAACTACGTGACGCCAGTCGACTGCATCTTTTCGAACTGCTCGCTTGCGCACCGTTGGGGCAGCGTAACACACTCGGAGGACGGCGCTATCCGCTCCCTCCATTGCGCGAGCTCACAGACGCCCCTGACTGGCTGTAGAGCCGTGATTAATGTGGGAGCACTAAGTACCTCCCCTCTGAGAGGGCTCGGCTCTCTCTAGACCTCCGGCTGCGAGAGAGGTTACAGCACCACCCGGGATTCGAACTAGCGATCTCCAGATGATAGGGCGAGCGCTTTTACCACTGCGCCACTCGGAGGCCGCAATGATAATTCATTTAAGGGCTGCGTAAAACATCTGTCTTAAACACACTTTAAGCACACGAATATTTCCAAAAGCTTATTCCGACTGGCATCAGCTTTCATAAAAAAAAAATTGTTAGTCAAGTTTGATGTCAGGTTTTGGTTTGTACTGTATAAGGTCGCGTTCCATGCTGACATGTCTTATAATATCAAGACAGCTGACTTTGTCACATGAAAGCAAGCTCGTGCTGCCATTACGTGTGTCATGCCGCTGCCATCGGTCTGCCGTACAAAACTTGTGCAATACTGTAGATAATGAATCAAGATACAGAAGCAGTTGTTCTGATCTTCTGACATACAGTATAAGATGTTTGCCTGGAAACTCTTCCGAATCAGAAATTCTCAAGATCAAGAGCTGTTTATGACAGACATTATATTATACACAGACGTAAGGAATATTGAATCGTGTGTTGCCGTACAGTTAATTGCCTTAAAATCCAAATTGCAACATGGACCTGTGCGATTCTTTAATCACAAAAGGCCTGCAGCCCTTTTTATTAAAGCTAATATGCATGTAGTCGAGCCATTATGTACAGTAGTTTATCAATAATTTAAGTATATTTTAGTATATTTTTTGGTGCTAATTAAATATTGGCAAGAATCCTCCTAATGAGAACATTAGTGGCATTATTTGTTGGTAGTTTAGATAAATATGCTTGATTTCCAAATGTGATATTGAATAGTTACGTATCACCATGTAAATCACAATATGTGTCTAAATAATCATGCATTAGTTTTTTTTGCCTTTTTTTCAGATGACTAAATACATTATTGCTTAAATACTCAAACCAGCCCATACAGCACGTAGATCTGTTTTTTTTTTCTTTTTCCTCATTCTGATGTGAACATTACACTACCTGAAGCTCTTAACCTGTATACTGTATGCATGATTTTTTTTTTTTTGCATCACATATGCATATGAATTAATTTATGCACGCTAATGCATATGCATGAGGCGCCTGAAAAGGTGTTAACCTGCTACAGTTTATGGCAGCAGGGTCAAAAGATGTGATGCATTTTCTTGAGCATTTAAAATAAACTAGATTGACTGTACTGTACATGACACCACAAATAAAGATGCATTAATCCACACAAAAGTGTCGGAAATCCGTCATCGGTTCTTTTTTCTTTTTCCCGTTGCATTCTTGAGATACTTTGCTCGTTACTGTCATCATTTCTCATGCTGTCTTTCCATCCGTATCCACCCTGGCTTCTCCTTCCTCTGTGGACCCCACCGCGAATCCGTGCACCTTTGATTCGGTTCGTGTTGTGTCTGTGCAGATGGCTGTCTCTCTTCATCCCTTACTTTTTTTTTCTTTCTTTTTTTTTTTTTTTGTATCAGCACACCCTCGCCTCTCTTTGGCTCATGCAGGATCAAAACAACTTTCAGGGGAGATACAGAAATCGATCATGTTGACAAAGGATCCGCATGGTTGCAGCTCTGTTGACGCAGCCCGGCCTTGACTCCGTCTCCAGCTGGGCTTTATTCGGAGGATAAAGGCCTCACGGCCGCTCTGTATTCCTCCTCTGTGATAATTTCACTTGCGTGGTTAGTTTAAAGAGCTCGGCTGGTTCATTGCGGCCGTGCTTCCACATCGTTTTGGCCTTGTAAATATTGTATACACTTTAGCTGTCTGCCTTGCCTTTTTAAAGCATCCAGAGAGGCAGTCAGGATATTCTATGAAGCCCTCATTCGTTGATCATAACATTCCTTTCTTTTATGAACTTTTCATAGAGCTCTGAATAAAGTCTAAGGAGTTTTTGAAGGATTATAAACATTTAAATGTCGTTGAAAATGTAATGTTGAATTGTTCCATGCATCCACCCGTCTGTACCGCTTACTGTCTCAGCGAGCTCACGGTCCGGCCTGGACCCCATCCAGGCCTGAATCTTCCCGGTCACACTATTGAACAGCTATTGCTAGAATGGACGAACTGACATTTCATCTGCGATCGTTCATTCTGGACGTGAGAGCGTACGGCATAGCGATGAATATCCTTACAGCTCAGCGGCGGACGGACGATGCAGGATCTTCGAGTCGTGCCTTCAACCATGTGCATCAGTGAGCATCCGAACACAAGCTGAGGTCAGCCCCTTTCAGCTGCCTGAGTGGGTTCGGATAGTCATGGCTCTGAATGCATTCTTTCACACACACACACACACACACTGCCACAGTGAACAGATTATATGTAAATTTTGGTTCAACTTTGAAGCATAGTTCTTCCAGGAGCAGGCAGGAGCCTCTCCACACCTCACCTCTCCATGCCAAGTGATATGAAGGTGTGAAAGGTCCATTACAATTTTTTTTTTAACCTCAGTATCTTCATGCAGCTGACTGAAAAAGCTACTTCATGTGATCTGGAATATTTCCAGACTACATAAATCCTGCTTTTTTTATTATTATTATTTCACCAGGCCTCATTAATGAATGTTCCCACAGTGGTGACTAGTGAACACTCACCTACTGTAGTCGGTGTGACCCCCAGCTAGACTTAGAGTAAAGTGTAATGACTTGTCGAACATCCATTTCCAGACTTATTCTACTTCATTGCCTTTAAAATAACATCCATTCTTCGGGGAGGGCTTTCCACTCGATTTTGGGGTGTGCTCATTCAGCCCCAAGAGCATTAGTGAAGCCAGGGACTGATGTCGGACTGCGGCGCACAGGCAGCTTTCGTTTCATCCCGGAGGTGTTCAGCGGGGTTGAGGTTAGGGGTTTAGAGCCAATCCGCTTAAGTTTTTCCGCTCCAACCTTGGCAAGCCGCGTCCTGAAGGCAAAAGCTACAGCGTACAAAGGCAATCCAGACAATCGTGTGCTTTAAACTTTGTAGGGAACGTTTCCGAAGTACAAATATAATAAATTTGTGGTTCTGAGAAAGTGTAACTACTGTGAGATTGTTCAACATTGTATCACAGTTACTAACTAAATTCTGACCAGCATTAGGTAGGCCCAGGTTTTCCCACCAAGTCTTTTTATTGTCATTTCTACCATATACAGCTGGTACTAGGGCTGGGCGATTTTTTAGATTTTGTTCAATTAATTCGAATTTACGTTTTAAGACGATTTAATTTTTTTCCTAAATCCAGGTATCGCGATTTTTTATTAAAATATTAGATAAATTGTAACTGCACCGATGGCAGAATAATTAAGAGGCGAGATTGTCCGACCACATGCTGGCGCGCTTAAATTAACCGCTCACTTGTGAGAGTTTTAAATCGATTTTACAGTTTCACTTTGGTGCGGTTCCGCGAGCTTCTGTAGTTCTGCCACGCCCCCTCTGTGACTCACACGTGGGAAATACGTGATACAACATGGCAGCGCGCTCTGATGAAACCAAAGAGCTTGTTTCCAACAGAGACGCGGTTTCTTTAGTCGTATGGAAATTGTTGGGGTTCGCAACTTTACACATTGAATAAGTCAAAGCCCGGTGTAAAATTTGTGGCAACCAAAAGAAGCTAATTTACTCGAGCACGACTAATTTCCTCGCGCACCTCAAACAGAGCCACACTGTTGAATCGGGGTCGTGTTTGCCGCTGCGAGCTAAACAAGACAAGCGGCAGCGCGAAAACACCGACTAACAGCCAAGTGAAAACAGCGAGCACATTTCCCCGCTGTATCCCATATGATAAGGATGGAAAGATATTACTGACGTTGTGTCGTGTTATATCGCTAAAGACATTATGCCCAGATACACAGTTTAAAAATGCTGTCAGGTACCTGTTTGATTTTATTCAGCATGTAAGTTGCATGTGGTTTGCAAAATTGTTTAAGTGATTTAATATATATATACTTTTTAATCCAAATAAGCAGGTAATGTTTGGTTTGGTTATATCGTTTTGCGTAAGTAAATAATAAAAAAAACTATACTGTCTGTTTTTTTTTATTTATTTTAAGCAAAAAAAATCGTTTTAAAAATCGAAAATCGAATTTGGTCTTTAAAAAAATCGAGATTTCATTTATAGGGCATATCGCCCAGCTCTAACGTGTAACATTATTACACAGTGAAACTAAACAACGACTGTATGGTACTACATACTGTGGAACGACATAGAAATATTTAAAACGACATAATTTTTACTATAACACGGGACTGCATAATAGTGCATGTGTGCAAAGAGCTCTAGACACTTAAACAAGACATAAGCACAGTAGAGGAGACCGCATTACTACTGTACGCACTACTGTACATCATACACGGTTCTAATGTGAATTGAATTACAAGAGATATTACAATATGATACTAATGTTAAATAATTGATCGGGAGCAATAATGCAGGTGGTAGAGTATTTCGTTTAAGAGAGTGTTCAAAATGGGCCTAGCGCGTGGAATCCAATGGTGCTCAATTGTGTGTGTGATTAAAAAGAATTTAGTGTTGAAGTAATGGAACAGATGAATAGTTTAAAGGTCCCGTATTGTACTGTTTCCATAACAAGTTTGAAGTACCTGTTACTGTAGATATTGCATCTGTAGAGCTCAGGTTTCTTTTTTATTTCACTCCTGTTCCAAACATGCCGTTTCAGTGTCTATGTAAAAGAGTTAAAAGTTTTTGTACATGCACATGGGAAACCTACAGTATCAGAATGACTAAAAATGACTCAAATTGGACAGCGCTGTGACAGCACAAAGGTCTTAGGTCTTACAGTTTTTTTTTTTTTCTCGTACGACCTGTTCATTTTATGACTTCGTTATGAAGTCAGAACAACAACAAAAAAAAAAAAAACATTTGCAATTTCCAAACAGTATTTCCAGCAAAAGATTAGAATCTTATCTGAAAATATCCGTAGGCCAGAAAAGACTAATTTTTGAGACTAAAATAAACATTAACAAGGAGAGAAAGTTTTGCATGCATGAAAAATGAAACAGGTGGACAAGGTCCTCATAAGCACCGTGTCTGGTTCTGCAGGATGTTCAGTCAAACTAAGCAGCTCATATTCCCTTAGAAAAGGGACGATAAGACTTTTGAGCGAAGGCTCATCTCACCAATTATTGCCTTTGTTTCAAGAAGAACATTTTCACTACAGCTTTGCCTTAAAGCAGTTATTTGCACAGTACCGTAATCCTTGCATAATAGATCCCCTTTAAAATGTGGGTCATTCATTTTTAAGACCGATCCATTGTGGCAGAAAGGCCAAAGCTTTCAAAAAAGTACACAATACTACAGTAGGTCAGGTTCAAAAAATCGAACTTACACCAAACCCTGCTGAATGTCTCCCTCATGTACCATCAGCTTCTGGTTTCTACTAAATGATGCCCATTTCAGAGCGATCCATCCGGAAGAAAGAAAGGGCACAGTGCAAGTGTGGAGGAAAAATAAGAGTGGCAAAGGAGTAAATCCATATTTCAGCACCTCGTCAGCGCACTCCTTTCATTTCCCTTTCAGACCGAGATGCATGATGGTGCAGTCTGTGTGACGTAGAGCGTATCCGGCGCATTTAAGCCCTGGAGAATCAGACACGGCTGTGGGAGAGAGTGCCGCTGTCACCGGCTCTCACCTGACAACATTAAACTTCAGCTCCTCTCAGTAGTGCAGGTTCATTAAAAGACTAAAGGAAATTCCAGCCCCTTTCCGTATGATCTTTCTCCTTCAAGCTTCGATATGTTGCGCATGCGTTTCTGCTCATGGTTGTATCAATAAATTAGCTTCCATCCTTCCGTGTAACAGAATATTAAAAGTGAATATTCCACTTGCATTCGGGGATAACATGGTATTCGGGCGAAAAAGTGTCTCACTTACTGTAGGTGTAGTGTCCGTAACCTTTTTTTTTTTAATGGAAATTTTGACATGATCTTAATTGTCATTCAGATGAAACCTGGCCAGTTTAGATTTCACATGAAAAGGTATAAACCTGGAAAAGTGTATTATTCTAAAATGTAAAATTGTTGGGATGTTGCAACTTGAATTTGACATGGTTACGGACACTACAGATTTTTTTGCTTTTTAAGCCTTCACCAAAAACCAATTTAAGCAAGAATTTTTACAGGTCATGTGCTGCTAGAAGCTTACGCACAAATTTTAGTATCGATACTCATAAAGGAAAATGAATAATTCGCATTTTAAATAATTATTGTTTGACAGTATAATTATGAAAAATGGCCATTTTTGGGGCATCTTTCCAAAACAGCTGAAGTTAGCAACCTGAAATTTTTAGGGAATTTTAGGGAAGATTGGTCACTCCCATGTTGCATAAACTTTACAAAGAAGTAGCTTCCTTGGCACACACTTCCTGTACTACCTGTATAGCATAAAAAACATGTATAGATCGACCGAACACCTCTACATCCGGACTGGATGTAAAATCTCTGTTCCTCCCTCAACACCTAAACAGAGCGAGGGTGTGTGCCCTTGTGGAATTTTCCGAGCCGTGATGAAAGTTTTTCATTTTCCAGCAAGCTCTCCAGACGTATTCAAAACGAAGTGTAGTTTACTCCCACACCTATCTTTTATTCCTCTGCCGTCTTCAGCCCCGTCTTTCCCAGCATCCCTTCAGACAGGGTATTCCATCATTCGACCCACTGGCCGCTCCTCTTTCAAACCAACCAGTCTGACGATGTTCTACCGTTCCACCACTTGGGGACTTTCACCACGTCTGCCTGCACTCGTTATTATACGTACAGTAATAACATGCGTATAGGCCTCTCCTTTAATATGCAGATATGCAGGTCTGTTAGGCCTCCCACACATTCCTGATAAAGTCTTAATCAAGTCCTTGAACTTGCACGCCTACATGTGCTAACTAATTCTCCGCAGTAGCTGACAGGTATGAAAAGATTAACACCCTCTGAAGTTTTGAACATTGCTTTAATAGGAAGGGAAGTGTTATCTGAAGTGTTATTTTCAACATGGTCTCGCACTTGCACATTTGTAATAATTGACATGGTTCACTTGGTATGACGGTTGAATCATTTAGGTTGGTGTTTCTACCCTTACTTTAGAGATGTACAGCTTTAGAGATGGGAGCATGGATGGATGGATGGATGGATGGATGGATGGATGGATGGATGCAGTTAATTAATCCCCAAGTGTGAATTTAATGTGTTTGGAGTTGAACCTCATCTATTACAGTGAATTACAGTGAACAGTGAAGAGTTTAATGAGAACTTGACAGACTTTCTCAAAGGCGTTTTCTTTCTATAAATATGAGGCATATTGGATTTACATAATGTACCGACATGTCATATATAACAGGAAATTGAACCATTGTTTTTTTTTTTATTTCTAGTATCAAACAGTACATTGGAACATATAGCAGGTGTAAACTAAAGTCGTGAGCAGGAACCTGAAGAAACATCAGGCCACATGTGCGCAGAACAGGTCTGAGGAATAATAATAATAATAATAATAATAATAATAATCTTAGCTCATGTCATTTGCGTCTGTTTCTGAAATTTCTCTGTTGCTGTCATGTACAGTAGGGATACAGTAGGACTCACTAGTCACCACTCCATACGATATTATGATACCTAATGTAGGAGCCGATTTGATTAAGATTGCGAGTATCACGATTTTAAAAATATCCAGATTTGATGTTACATTTCCCTCTGATTTTTATACAATTTGAAACCTTTAAAAATGGTAATGACTAGTTTTCTCATGTAAGAGCCAAGCACAGCGTTTAAATAATAACAAACTAATTTGTTCACTACAAGAGCTTAACATTTAACCTTTGAAGCAAATGAAGCAAAAAAAAAAAAAAAAACATTTTTACTGAGTAGCACGTACAGCATCTCTGTCATCCGCCATAATTCTTATTTCTAAACAAACTTAGCAAATAGTTCTAATACTCCCCCACCACCTAGGATGCCGAGGTGTGAATAGTTTCGAGCGCACCACCTGCAGGATTTATAAAGGAACGGTGACATTTCACGACCCTCAGACGCCTCCAAAGTCTCACAACCCGACTTGACAGCGGGTGCGCGGGTTAAGCAGCTGTGTTTGGAGCACAGAGTTTGGAGAAAAAGGCTAATCAGAGGCTTTTAACGCGCATGATTTCTGATAAGGTAACGCCATTAAAAATGAATCGGTTATATCTGAGGCCGACCAGCCGAGAATCTGTCATGGTTAATCAAACTCAAAACCAGACAATTCTGGTTACTCTGGTCGATCGACCAGTTTTATAAGGAAATTAGCGACTTCAGTTTTACTAAGCGTCCTGCAGGACCACTAGCATGTGCCGCTTTCTTTCTTTCTTGTCTTGCACAAATACTTTTGTGTAACTTGTAATTTTGTGGTGGAATACTGACATTTGAAAATCAGAAATGTTAATCTTAATAATAACTTCATAATAACAATCTATAACGAAGTTTCTAGTAAAAGACACAGTGGTTAGCACTGGCGTCGCCTTGCACCGCCAGGGTCCGGGTTCGATTCCCAGCCAGGTTCGATTCCCGCCTCTGTGTTCTCCCCGCGCTCCGGGACTCCGGTTTCCTCTCACAATCCAAAGACATGCGGATTAGGCTAATTGGCGTTCGCAGAATGCCCGTAGTGTGTGAATGAGCATGTGTGTGTGTGTGTGTGTGTGTGTCCTGTGATGGATTGGCATCCTGTCCAGGGTGTACCCCGCCTTGTGCCTCCTGGGATAGGCTCAAGGCCCCCTGCGACTCCTGTATACAAGATTAAGCGGTATGATCGATGAGTGAGTGAGTGAAAATTTATGGTTACATTGTTACAGTGTGCATGTTAATTGCTTGCTTTTGGTTAGCTCCACCCACTTTTTTTTTTTTTTTTTTTACAAGGCATTTAAAAAAAAAAATTTTTTATGATAGCCTCCTGTTGCCTAAGATGGTAAATCAATAAATATACTCAATGCGCCTTCCTCGAGTGGCTCTTTCAGGTTCCTGGTTCCTGCAGTGTTTATTAGTGTAAAGAGATTTAGCGCTAAAGGAACTTCTGTGCATTAAATACGTATGCAATAAACACACACTCCATCCACGCTCAGCCAGAGAGAGAGAGAGAGGGAAAGCGAGAAAAAAAGGAAAACTTTCCCGTCCGTGCTTTGCAAATTTCGTGGGTTGTGGGTTTGGAAATCATGCGTGAAAATGAAATTATGGTGCCTGTCGAGCCGGCAACAACCTTTTGCATAAACCATTCTGCTGTACGAGAATGATACTCCCTTTTTTTTTCCCCTCTCGTAATTTCACAGAGATGTCACACTCCTACACATGACCTTCCAGCTCCGTGGATGATCTGTTCTCCGCGTCTCTTCTCGGAAAAGTGCGCTTTTTCTTTCAAAGCTCGGATCGGAATAGCAGATGGACTGCCGCACATGATTAGAGCCGATGTGCAGCAGCGTATGAAGGCGATCCATAGAAATGCTGCAGCACTGCGGAACATTTTCGTGTCAGGGCTTTTAATTATTGACGAGGCGGCAGGCACCACATGAGCAACAGACCTTCCTCTTCATCCAGGTGGAAAAAAATAAAAATAAAATCAAGCACCGATGTGAACAATCCACATATCAACTGTTTAAAAATAAATGTGTGCTGTTGCTGCGCCGGTATGGGATTGGGTCCGGACCGGAGATTCTCTTTTCGCTCAGGTATTCAAGAACAAGAACACTGAGGCGGAGAAAAACACAGAAACCAAGTTCCACAACACATAAAGTCTTCTTTATGTACACGTGCTCTAAGAGGGTCAGAGGAAGAGGACCCGAGTGCAGATTTACAGCGCCGAAGGGGCGTGGCTCAGAGGCGGTTCTAAACGACGGTCGAACACGTCCACGTTTCCGTGAAAATCCAAAAACGACAGCTTCCTTAAATGACTTTTTTTGATATTCAGGCGTGCGATCCACAGGGGGCGTAGCGCGGTGCAGGTAAACTCCTCAGAGTCGCGGGGTGGTACAGTGAGTCGAACAAGTGAAGCACAGAGCAGGTGGCGTGTTGAAGGCAGAGGCGTCGGGACGCGCGCGAGGGTGTCTGCATTCCCGTGTTAAACTGCAGCATGTATTCTACCGCAGATACCGTAGCGTACCGTGGCGGGCAAAAGTTTTAACACGACATATGCCGTGTATTATAGCTCACATTGTGCACCAAAACTGGTGATGTCACTAATTAGTTCTCGCCTATCTGGCTGAAGAGGTGTGCTAATTAGATTCAGCTGCTTTAATTAATGGATGAGACACATGCTTGCACTCTCTTTTGCCAGGGTGTCACAAACGGCTGAGGAATTCTCAAGTGAATGCTGAACCGCTGTGCATGATGTTCAGGAAGCCGTCACGCAGGCAGGGACTGGGAGAGTACCGCAGACGTCTTTGTGGCTCTGTACCCAGCCGCATCCAGCAGGTGTTTAGCCCAATTAAGGACTTCATACTAAATATTGATTGTTGCATAGCGAGTTCACTAAAATATTAGAACATAAAAATTTCACTTTTCATACAAACTCCGAGGCCAAAAGAAAACCACTTGTTAAATTCTAGATTTGTTAGAGAGCATCATGATTGGATTTAGGAGCGATGGAGAAAGGTCATGATGAGTCCAGGCTGAGCAGATTCCAAATTTATGGGCGTGTCAGGGTAAGAAGGGAAGCTCATCAAGCGACTGAATAGCGCCTACATCCCTCTGGATGCATTGTGAGGATCTGGGGTCGCTTCAGTCGCTCAGGTCTAGACTCAACAACGTTGAAGTCAGCTGACGACCTGAAAGCACTGAGTGACCGGATTATCAGATCTATGGAGATTTTCTTCCCTGATGGCACGGGTTATATTCCCGGTCTCAAACTGTGAATACTAATTCCTGAATTAATATCATTTTGTTTGTTTGTTTGTTTGTTTGTTTGTTTGTTTGTTTGTTTGCGGCCAGGCGTTCTAGAAAGGAAAGCGTAATAAAATGAGCGTATTAAAATAATTCTTCTTTCTGTATTTGAAGGATCGCTGGCTTCCAGAACTGTTTTTATGAGAATTAATCAACACCGACTTGTATAAAGCTGCGGAATGCAGGAAACCATCTAAACGCTAACAGTTTAACAAATCCTAGTACAGTATATCCTGGTAAATAAATGAAGAAACCAACACAAGAGAGCCGTGGAGAGAGAGAGAGAGAGAGAGATCAGATGGCACATTTTGAAAGCTATGTTGTCGTATTATGGAAAAAGTAAAGTAATGTTTAATAGTACAAATTAAGGGTGCTTTAATCGATCGGACGCTCGATTTTTACAGATCGGGTGCCATCTCCAGGGGGAATATTACTGAGTTCCCACAAGACGGAACGTCTGACAGCAAACCTTATTCGCCGTTTAAGAACCACACACTGTGAATAATCTGAGTATGAAATGTTATCCTCAATGGCACCCGTTAAATCTTGTAACCCGACCCTCACTCAACCACCTACTGTACACCAGAAGCGCTCATGAAGCTCGAGTCTTCCTTAAAGGACTAAACCCATTATAACAAAAATAATAACGCAGGGAGAAATAAAGAGCGGTACGCGGCCCTGGCCGGGGCTGCGCGGGTTTGACTGCGGGCGCCTATCCAGCACGACTCCGCACACTCCAGATGATAAGAGACTGTCCCTTAAAATTTGAGAAATTCGATTATATATAAAGAAATGCCTGCCGTCGCTGCTTGCTAATGAGTAGCTGTGATCAGCTCGGCAAATACGAAGTGACAGTTTCTTTATAATCTACATAGAAGAATAAGAGAATGGAATATGTGGTTAGTATTAGTGCTTAGCAGTGTCATCTTGCACCTCCAGGGTCCGGGTTCGATTCCCGTGTGCATGGGGTTTGCATGTTCTCCCCGTGCTTGGTGGGTTTCCTCCAGGTGCTCCGGTTTCCTCCCACAGTCCAATGACATGCAGATTAAATCCCCCACAGTGTGTGTGTGTGTGTGTGTGTGTGTGTGTGTGTGTGTGTGTGTGTGTGTGTGTGCCCTGCGATGCGTTCAGGATGTACCCGTCTCGTACCCTAAGTCTTCTGGGATCCTGAATACAGGACAAAGCGGTATAGACGAGTGAGTGGAACGTGTTTCATATGTTGCCTTTCAAAAGATAAAAGCTTTAAATGTTTGATCTCAGATCTTAATTAATTCGTGCTTAGAATATATATTTTTTTCCTAAGCTTGAAAGTCAGTTTAGAAACACGCATACACAAACTGATACGCCCAGTGAGCGTGTATTAAATTAGTAGAAATTCATTTTCTACTAATGATACCTTTATGTTTCATTTTAGTAAATCAGGCCTCAGTTTAGTGATCTGCCACTGCTAATCAAATCTGTAAACCTGGACCAGGATCACATAAGCGCCACGCGTTCCGTGTGCAGATCTAACACACCATGTTCTGCAGAATCAGGGCACTTTATGCTGCGGGGGAGGGGGGTGTGGAATTCACAATCGAAAAATAAACACGGACAAATATGAGAGCAGGATAGAGGTTATGTTAGTCTATAAATACACGCAAGTGTTAATATAAACAGCCTGAATCTACAGTATGTTATTCGCCGAGGAGATCAGTGTAACTATAACACGCACACACACACACACACACACACACACACACACACACACACACACACACACACACACACACACACACACACACACGATGCAGAAGAAATAGAAACATGAAAGATTAAAGAACAAGTTTGGGGGAAAAAACAAACAAAAAACAAAAAAAACAAAACAAAACAAAAAAAAAAAAAATATATATATATATATATATATATATATATATATATATATATATGTCATGACGTTAATGAAAAAAGTTTTTTCTGTGGATTGTAAATTAGGAAATTAGGTTTTAAATTAAGTTTCAACTTTTTTATTAAATGTTCTAGATCAAGCTGTTTATTCATTCATTCATTTTCCTTTTGTTTTGTTTTTTTTTGTTTTTTGGTGGGATGTCACGGTGGTAACAGACTGGGAAGGTCAGTCGAGATCTGTTTACCCCCAGCCACAGATTCCAGCTCCTTCTGGAGGATCCCCAGACATCCCCAGGACATCTGTGCAATATAATCTCTCCATCTGGTCCTGAGTCTAACCTCGGTGCCTGGTAAAGCTCTAGTGGCATCTTTGTACGTTGCCCAAACCACCTTACCAGACTTATCTCGATTTAAAGCAGTGGCAGCTCTCCTCTGAGGTTCTTCTTAAACTTCTGAGTAACCCAGCATCCCACCCTGTGGAACACCTGATTCTGTATTCGCCTGTACTGTACTTGCGAACTTATTCTTTTCTTTAAAGATTTCTTTAAAGATTTTTCTTTAAAGATTCATCTGGATTTAAAGCAGTGGCGGCTCTCCTCTGAGGTTCTTCTTAAACTTCTGAGTAACCCAGCATCCCACCCTGTGGAACACCTTATTCCCACCGCCTGTACTGTACTTACGAACTTATTCTTTTTTTTGAATGTCGAGCTTCAGCTGTGGAACCTGAGCTCCACCTTTACAACCACAGCTGCTACTATACCACTCTCTTATTTAGGTTGATGGTTATGTCACTCCTGCTATGGGTTAGCTACCAAAGGTACACACACTCTCTGAGACCAGACACCGAAATCTTTCCAAACTGCCCCTCATGCTCCATCGCAAAGCCGCATAGCTCACTTGGAGAAAACCGTCATCCACCCTCATAATTTTTTTTTACCCATGATTGTTTAATGTCGATTTGACGGACAGAGAGGTTCCAGCATACTGTAACATCTGGCCAGTTTTTGGGAATCCCCAAATTAATCTAATTTCACAAAACAGAGTGCTTTTATCTTGTAGATCAACACTGTTAGTGTTGATAATGCAGTTTATTTACAAAAAAAAGTGGGCGGGTGATATTTTCTGTTCATTCTGGTTACAATTTACGCCGTTCTCTGCAGATCCGATCGGACCAGGATAAAGAGATTGAAATCCGGTACAGCATAACGGGAGCTGGCGCTGATCAGCCACCCAGTGATGTCTACATCATCGATCCCATCAGTGGAAAAATGTCCGTCACCAAGCCGCTGGACAGAGAAGACCGAGCTTCCTACCATGTAAGTTGTGAACATCATGTTGTGAGACGTCTGGCATGAGCAGTTATATGAGCAGTTTTACTCTGGAACACAAGGTTATGTATTACAAAACATTTAAGTAGAAAACACTATACGTCTTTCTTTGAGTTTTGAACTTTCAAGTATTATGTGTTCCTCATTTCTTAGCAAAAGTTGCCAAATCCTAAAATGAAGGCGACTGCATTGCTTCTTTTTTCATGTGATGAGTGAATGTTTTTGGAGAATTTTCAAGGCAAGAAAAAGAAAGTTTACACTGTTTACACTGTTACTCCAGCTTTAATGAGCTGCAGGTATGCTTTGCTTCAAATCCACAGTAATTTACGCGCAAGAGGACATTAACATTTGATTAGGACGTCATGCGAACACCATGTTTTATACATACCATGTATAGTACATAACACAGCTATGTCGGATACCGTAGTGTAAGCACTGTTAGCATTAGTTTTGTTGCATCTGGCAGTCATGATGCAGCTACGGTAATATATCCGAAAGAAAAGTAAGCGTAGATATAATGCTACAACACTCAAGAGTTCCTTGTGATCTTTGTCTCTTCCTTGCTACATAAGCTATGATAGGAACCTGTCGTCGTGTACTACTTTCTTACATTTACATTTAGGCATTTGGCAGACACCCTTATCCAGAGCGACTTACATTTTTATCTCATTATACATGTGAGCAGTTTTAGGGCCCAAAAGGGACAATTTGGTGATATTGGGATTTGAACCTGGGACCTTCTGATCCATAGTCCAATGCTTTAACCACTGCGTCTACCCCTGATCTCACCATTCTTTGGCTGCTCCCGTCAAGGGGTCACCACAGCGGACTATCCGTTAGAAACCATTTTTCTAACTGGGCTTGGAACCAGCACAGCATCCAGTGGTTGGGAATTATGGGGTGTGACAACCACCGACAGCGGGGCTCGAACCCAGATCCTCAGATCCCCAAAACACTAACCTAGAGCCTTAGGCCAGGGTAGTGTCGGGAACGTTTTAATTAAAAGGTTCTGTGTGCATGTTTCTCCTTGATCTACAAGTGGTGTTCCAATCAAACTGGCACTTTTGATTGTTCAGAATAACAGAACACAGTTATGAGAGTAAAAACTCCCTCTATTTCTCTCTATAATCCCCTGCTACACTAATGCACTTATCAGTGTTTCACCAGTTCTTTGACACCATCAAGGTAGAAAGTTTTTTCCGGTATGCCGGAGCCATGATCGGACTGACTGCTGTGTGAAAAATTAATAGTTTCCTAGCTTTGCATTTGCAGATTTAATAATGCAAATGTTTTGCTTTCAATATCTCTCTTTTTATCAAGGTTATCAAGTTGTGTGTCATTTATTTTTAGTGCTTTTCCTATGTGTGGGTTTGAGCATTCATCTGATTAGCTGCTCGCCCAAGCAAGTTAGTGTAAGAGAAGAAAAACTTAAGCGAGCTTGAGCAATCAGACACTACAATAATAAGTTGGTGTATAACTTGGGACATTCGAGTGTATATTTTTGGGAATGTCGTGCGAATTTAACAGAATTTTATTATTCATTAGGTTGAGGATCATTTTTTCCAGTGGAACAGGGTTGGATTTTATTCTACTTAAAAAAATACCATATTGTTCAAATGAACCATGTACTTAAGTACAGTAGCGAGAGAACGTGTAGTTTGTAACCTTTAACCGTTGCTCATAAACATACACATGGTGTTAGAGATGTACAACCCCTGGCAAAAAGCATGGAGTCACCACACTTGGAAAATGTTCATTCAGGTGTTTAATTGTGTATAAAAAAATTAATAATCAGACATGCCACAAAACTGTTTGAATTTTTAAGAAACACTTAAAATTAAACGTTAATTGCGACTGTTTTTGCAGATCAAACAGATGCAAAACAATATGGAGTCACTCAATTCTGAGTTAAATATGTATTATATAGAAGCAATATGAAATAAAACCTCTACAGTACGCCACTAGTACTTGGTTGCACCACCTCTGGCTTTTATAACAGCTGGAATTCTCTGAGGCATGCACTTAACTATCGCCAAACAGTATTCCTCATCAATCCGGCTCCCTTTTATTGCAGTTGCCAGATCAGCCTTGCATCATCTACACCGCTTAATCCTGTATTCAGGGTCACGGGGGCCTGGAGCCTATCCCAAGAGATTTAGGGCACAAGGTGGGGTACACCCTGCACAGGGTGCCAATTCATCAAAGGGCACACTCATTCACACACTACGGCCAATTTGGGAACGCCAGTTAGCCTAATCTGCGTGTCTTTGGACTGTGGGAGGAAACCGGAGTACCCGGAGGAAACCCACCAAGCACGGGGAGAACATGCAAACTCCATGCACACAGAGACGGGAATCGAACCCGAACCCTGGAGGTGCAAAGCGACAGTGCTAACCACTACACCACCGTACCACCACGTCGTGGACCATTTTCTTCAATTTCCGCCACACTGTAGATTTACACTAGGATTGAGGTCCGGACTATTTGCAGGCCGTGCCATTGACATTATATTTCTTTCTTGAGGGAAAGTTTTTTCACGCTTTTTGCCCTATGACAAGATGCATTATCGTCGTGAACAATGATGTCGTCATCACCAAACGTCCTTTCAATTGATGGAATGAGAAAAGTGTCCAAAATCTCAATATAAACTTGTACATTTCTTGGAGATGTAATGACCGTCATCTCCGCCGTATCGTTACCTGACATGCGACTCCTTATTACCAATGATTCTGGTTCATAAATTTCATTGTGATCAGTGTTTATTATAAATTCAGACTACTGCCCCCTTCTGATGTGCAGAGTTATATTTTTCACACACTCCCAGATCGTGCACAGATCTTAACCGGCGTCTGTAATCATTCGAGCCGAAGCAGCGATCCATCAGTTTGAGCATCTGCTCTGCATATTCCCTCCACTTGACAGCTCTTCGGCTCAACAGAAGACACACTTGTTTTGTTGCTTGGGAAGCAAAACGACCCTCATAAAAGGAACTGAACGCGGAAAAGAGCAGAAAAAAACCCCCCAAAAAAACCAAAGGAGCACATTCGTAAACCGGCCGGCTCCGTATCAGTCTTTAGTTTGCAACATTTGCGCTCACCTTTTAAATAATGCGATGCGATAACAAGGGAAAGGAGCCGAGAATTGCTCTGCGAAAGCGGCTTTTTAAGCAGTTAGTCACTTATATGAGGTCTGGTGGCAGCGTGCGGATGATAATAAGAGAGAGGGAGAGAGGGAGAGGGAGAGAGGGGGCAAGAGATTACTCTTGTTGACTTGTCAGCCGTAATGAGTATGTGTGTCAGTCTGTTCTGACTCAGCTGGGAAAACAATAATGGTGTGACCCTGCCCTCGACGTGTCTCAGTGTCTCTCCCATACTGACACAAATCAAGCTGAGAACGAGCCCTCGGTTACCGTCTAGGTTGAAACACAAACACCAGCGCACACACACACACACACACACACACACACACACACATGAGCACGCAGGCAGGATATGAAGAAGGTATTTATGAACTGTTCACGGAGCATTTAAACTGGCAACTGATCCTACAAGAGCTTTTGAGTTTACAAAAATGGTCCGAATTTGCACTCACCAGACACTTTGTTAGGTAAACCTTGCTCGTCCTGGTTCCGACGCATTTTTGCCTCATTTCTATTCGCCATAGATTGAACAAGGTGCTGGAACCATTGCTTTCAAAAATATTTGGTCCATATTGACATGACACCATCACTGACCTCAACAAGACTCTCCTGTTCCACTAACATCCCAAAGGTGGTGGTCTATCTGAGATCTGGAGATCTGGTGACCTTGGAAGCCATTGGAGTACAGTGAACTCCGTGTCATGTTGATTATTTTAGCTCTGTGACATGGCGCGTTATCCTGGGGTGATTAATGGATGGACGTGCTCAGCGCCAACATTCAGCTAAGCTGTGGCATTTAAACCAAGATCAGTTGGGACTAAGGGGCCCAAAGTGTGCCAAGAAGATCTCCCCCACATCATTACATCACCGCCACCAACCTGAAGCGTTTATCCGAGGCAGGATGGACCCACTCACTCACTCATCGTCTATACCGATTAATCCTGTCTTCAGGGTCATGGGGGGCTTGGAGCCTATCCCAGGAGACTTAGGGCACAAGGCGGGGTACACCCTGGACAGGGTGCCAATTTGGGAAC
The DNA here is from genome assembly GCA_011419295.1 of Clarias macrocephalus. Taxonomy (NCBI): domain Eukaryota; kingdom Metazoa; phylum Chordata; class Actinopteri; order Siluriformes; family Clariidae; genus Clarias; species Clarias macrocephalus. The sequence goes on along the minus strand of JAAGKR010007717.1, from coordinate 9,850 downwards.
GACAATTAACCTAACCTAGATGTCTTTGGACTGTAGGAGGAAACCGGAGTACCCGGAGGAAACCCACCAAGACGGGAATCAAACCCGGGCAGGAATAGAACCCGGATCTTGGAGGTGCAAGGCGACAGTGCTAACCACTACACGAGGAGGCCTCAGGATGGACTCATTCTCTTATTTTGTTAACTAAAAGCCAAATTCTGACCCAACCATCATCAGAAATCAAGACTCGTCAGGCCAGACTCATCTCGTCAGGTCCACGTCTTGGAGCAGTCTTCTGTTGTCCAATTTTGGTGAGCTCATGTGAATTGTTTCCTGTTCTTAGCGGACCGGAGCGACACACTGTCTGGTCTTCTGCTGGTGTAGCCGATCTGCTTCAAGGTTCAACATGTTATGCGTTTAGAGATGTTCTTCAACACCACCTCAGTTGTAACAGGATGTTATTTGAGTTACTGTTGCCTTTCTATCCGCTCGGACCAGACTGGCCGTTCTGCTCTGACCCCTGGCATCGACAGGCCGTCTTCACCTGCTCGCTGGATATTTTCTCTTCTTCAGACCATTCTTGAGATGGTTGAGTGTGAAAAACCAAGTAGATCAGGAATTCCAGAAACACTCAGGCACGTCTGGCATCAACAACCATGCCACGTTTAAAATCACTAAAATCACATTTTTTAGCCGTTCTGATGAGCAGATGATCTACACCATGTCGGATCGGCTGATTAGACAGTTTCGCTAACCTACAATTAAACTTATTTGGTGAACATTTGATCTTAATGATGAGTCGAGACGGCCAGACCATGAGGTCGGTCCGGGATTAATGCTGTACTGTTGGAGAACGGCAGAAATGGGAATTTGGACTGAATCAGTCCTGAACGCGATATAAGTTGAACAAACATTCCAGGCACACACACACACACACACAAACTGAGTGTATAAACGCTCTTGTTCTGATGCTCGCGGGCAGAACTTAAAATGACTAGTGCTGCGTTTGCTATCTGCTAAAGTGCCAGAAGTGTTCTTGGAAGTAACTGCAGGAATTTTGCTGAAATGAGGTCTCGGTGAGATCAGGCTTCAGCTTCAGGGTTGACTTGAGCAGCTTGTCTCTCTCTCTCTCTCTCTCTCTCTCTCTTAACTTTCATGCTTTTAGGAAACCATAAGCTGTACCGAAAGCCCTTCTTTTATAAATGACCAAAGATTACGTGAATAATTTCGCCATTATCGAGACTGAACACGGGAGGAAAATTTGCATCCTGCTGTAAACACTTGTTTATATGGAAAGGCTTTTGTTGTTGTTGTTGTTTGTGGTGGTGGTGGTGGTGTTTTAGTTTTAAATAAGTGTTATTTTTTTGTTTGTTTTTTTAAAGAACGAGCCAGGAGAGTCAAAGTACAGCCAATATACGTACACGGGTGAGTCAAAAATTATCCGCACTCTGGTTGTGGAATCTTTTTTAAAAGACAAATGCATAAATTTTCGACGTTATCTCCTCGCTCTTCAATACACCTTGTGCCTCAGTTAACAGGCTCTCGTATCCCGTCATTATAAATGTTTACGCCGGAGCTGTGACCCACGAATGCGCCGCTGTCTTCACTTCTTCATCAGAAGTGCATCTTGGTTCTCGTAGGGCTGCTTTCAGGGGATCAGACAGCTGAAAGTCTGATGGCACGAGATCAAGACTGTATGGAGGATGCTTTAATGCCTCAAAATGAAGTATCGACGGTGTGAGCGGAAGTGCATGGATCTTGCATGTGTACATCGCCCTCGGGTATCAGTCCTCTGCGTTTAATCCGAAGTCTATTCTTCAGCTCTTCGATAAGCGTCTCACTGTAACGGGCACTGTTGATTGTTGAACCTTTTTCCGGATAATGTTCCAATACTTCTGGCCCTTGAGAATCCCAGAAAACTGTAAGCGTTGATGAATTTTCCAGCTGATGGTCGACTTTTGAACTTTTTCTCGGTTTCCGTTCCGTTCACTCTCAGGCTGGTAGCGATGAATCCGTGTCTCGTCGCCAGTAACGATTCTCTTTACGAAACTTTCACCTTCCTTTGAGAGTATCGCACCAAATTTTGTTTGCAGACATGCAGATTCATGCAAATCACAAATTTTGAATTGTCACACTCAGTTGCTCGCACTGCAGTTACAAACGAACTGATGTAACACGCTAATTTTTGACCGCACAGCAGTGACCAGAACGGAAAAGCGCTGATAAGACAACAGACGTTTTAATATAACCAGAGTGCGGATAATTTTTGACTCACACTTGTAAAAAAAAAAAGAAAAAAAGAAAAAGAGGATGCGGCAGGATGTCAGATTAGAATAGAAATAGTTTCCAGTGCAGTAATTTTAAGACACAGAGCTGTAGAGTCTGTCCACGATTCCTTCCCAGGTGAAGAGAAGCAGCCCGGGGACATGATGACATCACCACCATGATCAGACCTTTGTCTGGTCAGGTGATCACACGCTGTCCGCTACAGTATGTGTGTGTCTGGTTTGGTGAATTTAACCAGGATGAGATCATCAGACGTCAGACATCCTTTGACCTCGCGGTCGGACTCTGTGATAAAGCAGCGTTTCTGTTTTAGGTGCTATGACGCATGTCCCTGTCACATGTCCGGCGATAAGGCTGAGCAGTTTTTATTTATTTATTTATTTTTAGTAATTAATTAATTTTTTATTGTATATTAAGGAGAATGCAAATTGATAGACTGACATTTTTAACATTTTAAATCAAAAGCCATTTGAGAACTTTTTTTTTCGTCAGTAATGATAATTTGCATAATAACAATTGCAAAATGTGTTTAGTTTATCATTTATCTTTTAAAAAAAAAAAAAGAAAGAAAGAAAGAAAGAAAGAAAAGAGGGTGAAGGGACAACTGTAAAAGACCCGACTGTGGTGGGTGGCGTCCCTCAGTCTGAGGTTTCTACAGTAGAATGCGCTCACTCTGTTTCTCTCTCCTGCTGGAGGATTTTACACTAAACCCCCCAACTCTCTCACACACACACACACACACACACACACACACACACACACTGTCCCAGATCTCCTGTCCAGCATACTAATGATAGCATAAAGCCATACAATGGCAGTCCACACACTGGGGGGCCAGAGATCAAAGATACAGGGCCTCAGATCAACACACTTGCATGTGTCAGACACACACTCACACACACACACACACACACACACACACACACACACACACACACACACACCATCCTTTCTACTGTATGTCTGATCAGTGCAAAGTTCCTATCATGATGTCTTTGGCAAAGTGTCTGTGTCTTTGTATCTCTGTTTTTCTGTATCTGTCTCTTTCTCTGTTTGTCCACCTGTATGTTTTATGTCTCTCTCTGTCTCAGTCTCTCATTGTCTTTCTGGGTCTCTCTCGTTCTCTCTGGCTCTTCCTTTTTATGTCCATCTTTTTG
>JAAGKR010007716.1:0-35046 GCA_011419295.1 Clarias macrocephalus | reverse complement strand
AACGGCTAATTTAAAGGATTTGGGAACATACCCACTACTGAGTGAACAGTTAATTACTTTCAACAAGGGTTCTATTATTGCAGGTACTATCTGTTTGAGAAAATGTGTCGGTATAGGATCTAATATACAGATTGACGATTTTGAAGAAGAGATGAGTGAAATTAATTCCCTCGCTTCAAGGGGAGTAAAGTGTTCTAAGTTCTGATGTGATGTGGTTAGATCATCTGAATTATTTAAATTGTCTGGTTTCAAAGCCTGAATTTTGTGCCTAATATTTATAATTTTGCTATTGAAAAAGTTCATGAAATCCTCACTACTGCATGATGTTGTTGTGGAGATTTCTGCAGTGGTCTTGTTTTTAGTTAATTTAGCTATGGTATTAAATAGAAATCTTCAAGTTCATTCTTTATGCTGTCCAATAAATCGAAGCATTCTTTTCTGATTAGTCTCACTAACAAGTGGTTTCCTTATGGGCACACTAGCTCAGTGGCACAAAAACCTGTGTTTTTAACACAGTTCCAGTAATTTGAAATAGTCTCACAGTACAGTAGTTGTTTTCTTTGCCTGATGCAATGTAGAATGTATTCAAAACTTTACACAGAAAACTGAGTATCTGATATGTCCACGATGTCAATACACCCTTAAATTGTTTGGTTACATTTAACAAATCAAAGGCTTTAAGTAGTTTTAAATTGTCTTAAATATAAATATACCTGGCTTTCAGTTCTATCATATGAACATTCCAAATGAACGCTTCAGTGGATTTAACACTCAGCTTCTCTTTGCCACATTTATAACATGTGGGTGGTAACCCTGGACAGCGTTCGTATTTAGAAGACAAATTACATTTTACACCATATGAAGCACTGCGTGAACACCACAGCGGTGTTGCATATGCTGTCCCTCCGAATACAAGGTTTTTAAATTCACTTACGACAGAAAGACAAGCTAGGCGGCCCACGCTGTGAACACGCTGCAACACTTTTCATTTTGCGCCGGGAGCAATCACATATGCATCAGTGTAGGCAGAAAGTGTACGTTGTAATTATTTCCTGTGAAACGTTATTATGAACATACCATGTTGCCACTGTGTACGATTAAAGTTTGTTAAGCAGCGGCAGTTAGAGCAAAGAATTTTAACCATCATGAGGGCTCCTGCAGTAGAACGACAGGGTGAAAGGTATTCATTAGATTTCACGTATAGGTGTATAATGGTGCATAATTTCGCCATTTTTATTATTGCACATAGCAAGTAACAAGCTAAATTATTCTTATGTGATTTTTGAATATGCCTTTCTGATATTTATGGAAAAGATCGTCTAGCTCGCTTTTTAGTGGCCGCATAAACATGTCATTTTTGAGGTACAGCTGTATAGTGTATTTAGGACATTTTTCCTCCACATTCATTTTTAAACACCTGGCAATGTGAGTCATTATGTTTTGCATATGTATATATCATCTTAATTTACATTTGGAATGGCATCCCGCAGACAGCTTGCATCTAATCCTTTAATCATCTGTGTCACAGGATGAACTCAGGTGCTAACACGATGTAGGCTGTGCTAAGATGTGGGAATATCTTCCCACAGTAAGTAAATAAATAAGGAAATGAAACATCTTATAACCCAAGGCTATTCAGTCGAGACCGTAATCCACAGGGAACCGCACAATACAATATTATCACTATACTTAGGTGCAGATGTGATTTGTAACGCATTTCTGTACGTAAGTATAACAATTTTATAACTACTCCGATTTGATATTAGATTATGAAAATTCTGTCAGTGGGACAATACATGTATAGATTTTTTCCATCACTTCTATTCAGCAGTTATATACTCTGCTCTGGGAGCTGTGTCAGTTGGTATATACAAGCTTCTTCTGTGGTTGCCAACAACATACTAAAGTGAAATTACCTAAGGTGACTAAATGGACAACACAGGAACCAGGAGCAGAATTACAAAATCATTAATCTAACACTGAACGTCATTTCCTGATTCTGTCTTTTATTTGATCACTCCCCTGATAGCTCCACTCAGGACCGAGATTTATCTTTAGATTTAAAGAAAGAGTTATTTTCTTTTCTTATTGCCTTTTCTCCTGATTGTTTAAGTACCTTTCCAGCTGAAAATGCTCAGGGGTTCTACAAATTGAAGAAGGCTTTGCAAGACGTTGTAGGATTAAATTCACTGATTTTTAGTCACCGAATGCATAAGGAGTCCAGCTTAGTTAAGATTTAAGCTTGAAATCTTTCGATAAACTGCCAAAAACACAAAGATTGGTTCTTTTTTTGACATTGTGTTACTGAAATGTAAAATATATAGTTTGATTTCTGCATTTTCATATCAGTTTTTATGAAGCCCAGGCAGAAACAGTAGGAATAATTGAGCAAAAGTGATTTGGCACCTTTTTCAATTGAGCTCTATTTAGATGATTTTTATAGACCATATACAGTATGACCTTTAAATAATCGTGCAAAAGAAAATAATTATTAAAATTCAAGGTATATTAGTAAAATACACATGGACAATTTAAAGAATTAACTCTTTTAGTTACAGGTGGTCATCGACTTGGGTGTTGCTGAACTGTTCCTACAGGACGTCATAGCTTTGCCTAGCCTACCATAAACGTGCTCAGAGCTTCTACATTAGCTTAGGTCTAGCATTAGCCTTAATCTGATATAAACGCTCTTTTATAAGAAATTGATAAATATCTCATGTAATGTATTGAATATTGTGCTGAAATTAAAAACAGAATGGTTGTATTAAGTTTAAAAAAAATCTCTCAGGAGGCATACGTAATATTACCTTTTATTACACTTTCCAAAAAATATTAGAATAATCAAAAATCAAAATGACCTACCCAACAACAGGAAACATGGGTTAGGGTTTGAGTTAGGGTTGGCCGTACTGTACACTTCAAATTATTTTTTTATATACACTCACCTAAAGGATTATTAGGAACACCTGTTCAATTTCTCATTAATGCAATTATCTAATCAACCAGTCACATGGCAGTTGCTTCAATGCATTTAGGGGTGTGGTCCTGGTCAAGACAATCTCCTGAACTCCAAACTGAATGTCAGAATGGGAAAGAAAGGTGATTTAAGCAATTTTGGGCTGGCATGGTTGTTGGTGCCAGACGGGCCGGTCTGAGTATTTCTCAGTTACTGCTATGTTACTGGGATTTTCACGCACAACCATTTCTAGGGTTTACAAAGACTGGTGTGAAAAGGGAAAAACATCCAGTATGCGGCAGTCCTGTGGGCGAAAATGCCTTGTTGATGCTAGAGGTCAGAGGAGAATGGGCCGACTGATTCAAGCTGATAGAAGAGCAACTTTGACTGAAATAACCACTTGTTACAACCGAGGTATGCAGCAAAGCATTTGTGTAGCCACAACACGCACAACCTTGAGGCAGATTGGCTACAACAACAGAAGACCCCACCGGGTCTACCACTCATCTCCACTACAAATAGGAAAAGAGGCTACAACTTGCACAAGCTCACCAAAAATTGGACAGTTGAAGACTGGAAAAATGTTGCCTGGTCTGATGAGTCTCGATTTCTGTTGAGACATTCAAATGGTAGAGTCAGAATTTGGCGTAAACAGAATGAGAACATGGATCCATCATGCCTTGTTACCACAGTGCAGGCTGGTGGTGGTGGTGTAATGGTGTGGGGGATCTTTTCTTGGCACACTTTAGGCTCCTTAGTGCCAATTGGGCATCGTTTAAATGCCACGGCCTACCTGAGCATTGTTTCTGACCATGTCCATCCCTTCATGACCACCATGTACCGATCCTCTGATGGCTACTTCCAGCAGGATAATGCACCATGTCACAAAGCTCCAATCATTTCAAATTGGTTTCTTGAACATGACAATGAGTTCACTGTACTAAAATGGCCCCCCCAGTCACCAGATCTCAACCCAGTAGAGCATCTTTGGGATGTGGTGGAACGGGAGCTTCGTGACCTGGATGTGCATCCCACAAATCTCCATCAACTGCAAGATGCTCTCCTATCAATGTGGGCCAACGTTTCTAAAGAATGCTTTCAGCACCTTGTTGAATCAATGCAACATAGAATTAAGGCAGTTCTGAAGGCGAAAGGGGGTCAAACACCGTATTAGTATGGTGTTCCTAATAATCCTTTAGGTGAGTATCTATTGACTGGAAGCTGTGACTCAAGAAAGTATACTGTATATTGTACTCTAACCCAAAGTTCAAAATTTAACATACTACATACAAACAACATACTAAATGGTTTTTACCGAATACTGAGATATCATATGCCAAACTGTTGTGTTAAATTACATGAGCTAACGGTTTGGCAAAACGCTTGTTTGTTTTCCCTGTTTAGATCCAGGGGCTGGAGTGGATGGTGTCCCTGTACAACAATAACCTAAATGGCATTCTGGCAGACGAGATGGGGCTGGGGAAGACCATCCAAACCATTGCACTCATCACATACCTAATGGAGCACAAGAGACTTAATGGGCCCTATCTGATCATTGTGCCTTTGTCGTAAGTTACACCGTAACAGACAGATTATATGTGGATTACGAGATGAGATGGTAATTGATATATGATGGCGAGAATTTTGCTGACTTATTAAATATTAACAATGTTAAAGGGCAAAACAAATAAACAGACTAGAAAAGAACTGACTCACATACAGACTATAAAATGACTTTTTTGGGGGGGTTGTGTAGCTTCTTCATCAAAACCGTGTCTCACTAGAATTACTAGCATTTTGTATTAACATGTTTTCAAAAATACTAGCATCACTATGCATAATGAGTTTATATAATGACTATGGCCAAAAGTATGTGGACACCTGACTTCTGGTCTGAATATCAAAATTGGCCATTAAGACGGAGTCAATCACTCTTTTGTTATTATAATAATCTCCACCATTCTGGAAAGACTTTTCACTAAACCTAGATATGTGGCTTTGGGATGTGCGCTCCTTCAGCCACAAGAGCGTAAGTGAAGTTGTGTCTCACACTGGTGAGAAACTGAGAAACCTGTATATATATAATTTAAAAAAAAAACGTATGATCTATGACGTAGATTGTCTCGTATACTTTATCATTAACATATTTATTCACTGGAATTAATGGTGCTGGCACCCAGTTTCATTGTAACAGTACCCCTGTATGCAGAACGAGGTCTGTAAAGACATTGTGGAAGAATTTGAGTGGCCTGAGCCCTGACCTCAACCCCCGAACACCAGCATAGGACAATTTAGGTTGAAAACTGAGGCTTTAAAATTGAAGACAAGCATTCACAGTAGATGCAATGTGGCATGCAGCGGGTCTAGCAGGTGGCCACTAGAGGGCCTCTGAAACATTTTGGCTTCACTTTTGACACCCTATTGAATCAACCCGTCAACCCTTTCTTGAAGAGTAAGGGTTATTGTAGCCACAAAGAGGGGAACAACTCCTTATTAATGCCTGTGGTTTGGCACTGGATATTCAATAAGTGCATTGTGGTGTGATCGTCACATAGACCACACACATAGACTCTCTTATAGACTCCCACATACTGTACGCACATATTCCTTAACATAATTTAACACAAAGGTGTTCATTAAAAAAAAAAAAAAGTAGGAAATCTCTAAAATATTTACATGAATCTCAGAACTTGATATCTTTTTTTTTTTTTTTACCTTTAATGACTTTGTGCTGACACAGACTCTTGTTTAAGTTTCTGTTAAATGTAAGGATTAATTCTAGATCAAACTCATTCGCATGTCTTTTGAATACATGCATCACTGTAGGAGATGAGGCTCTTGATGTTTTGGACAAACGAGTTAATTTAGTCAAATTTGGTTTGCTGTTTGATTTAACAAACATTTTACAAAATACAAAGAGTAGTACATTTTGGGCCATATTAAAAAGTTTTGCCATAGTTAAAAGTTTGCAGTTGAACGCATGAGCACAATGTCCTCCCACACAGTGAGAATGTCACACAGTGAAAGCCAGGAAATCTTTTAAAAAGTCAGTGGCTGGACTGCAATATTCTGGACTGTAATTGGTATGCCTTTGGTTAATTAAGTGCCCTACGATCATGGTGCAACCCCACTGGCTGGGTATGGGACACTGGCTGGGACTTAAACACATTTTCTACATGGCAGGCAAGACGCCTACCACCTAGCAACCAATGCCCTTGCATCAGAACAATGTTCTAAATGTGATTTTTATGCTAGAATATGATTTTATATTTACCACTTAAGGCCCTGTTGGCAAAAGCCTAATTTTTCAGAGGGCTGTCAGTCTGACTGAGCTCTGAGTTTATTAGGCACAACTATCTATTCAATGATTATTTCACATATTCTCAATTGCTAGTTTACCAGGGTGTAAAAGGCATGCTGTGAGCAGAAACTCAAAAATAAATTCTGCATAATGGATGACAAAAGATAGAGATTCAAGCAGAGCTGTTACATTATATTCAGCTTTTTAAAGTCAGCAAAACAGATGTTCCCAGCATGAGATTTTCTGCATGACTAAATCTACATGCAGAAATATCCACCTCTTCGTAACCTCAGACTGGCGTGATCATTTCTGAACAATTTATTACGGTGCAGAACAAGTCTGTTACTGTTACCCAAAAAGAAGTCTAAAATAAGAGCAGTTAAATAGTGCTTAAATATGCTACATACCTTTTGTACAAATTTTTAATTTTTATACATAGCAATGCACCGGTTTTAAACATTAACAAGCATGATTTGTTTGCAATGACATCCCTCACTTGTTAGCTACGTATTTAATGAATATACAGTACACACACACATATATGCACTATATGTACACACCAAAAAGTCTTCGCTCGTCTGCCTTCACATGCATATGAACTTGATGTTGACCCCGCCCCCTGTTTATAGGAATTTTTGACCATTCTTCCAGAAGCACATTTGTCAGGTCAGACACTGACGTTAGACGAGACGGTCTGGCTCAAAGTCTCTGCTCTAATTCATTCCAAAGGTGTTCTATCGTGTTGATCAAATTGTATCACACCAAACTTGCTCATTCATGTCTTTATGGATCTTGCTTTGTGCTCTGGTGCGCAGTCATGTTGGAACAGGAAGGGGGCCATCCCCATCCCTAAATTGTCCAAAATGTCTAGGGATGCTGAAGCATTAAGAGTTTCTTTCACTGAAAGTAAGGGACTGAGCCTGACTCCTGAAAAACAACCTCACACCAGTTCCAACATGACTGTGCACCAGTGCACAAAGCAAGGTCCAAAGTTCATATGCATGTGAATGCAGGCAAGCGAATACTTTGGCCAATATAGTGTACATATTGGTAATAATTTGTTTGTTTGATTAATAAAATACCTAAGATAATCTTCTGTTTGTTTAAGCCATCCTATAGTTGAAGAGATACTTTTAAAATGCAATAATTGTTCAATTATTTGTCTTTTGTTTTTTTTCTTTCTTTTTTGCAGAACTCTGTCCAACTGGGTTTATGAACTCGACAAGTGGGCACCATCCATTGTGAAAATTGCTTATAAGGTCTGCTTTTTTTAAATATATAAATATAAGCTAACTAACAGGGCATAACAAAAAACTGTTTCTTTTTCCCAGTGTTGGTTTGATATGTCACTATGGGAAGCGCCTTATAACCATTGCTGTGCCGAGAATGGCCTCTTTAGCCGCAAAAAGGATTTTGATTGGAGCCGAAAAGATCACATCTTGTTCTTGACTAACTGCCTGTGGATTTATTATCTCAGGCACGGATCCCCCATACCATTGCCAAGCCCAGAGCCAAGATGTTATGAAGTCACATTTACTCATTTACTTTTATTGTATAATCAGAAATGATTCCCTGATGCAGTAGAGGCAAAGAGGGGAGGAAGAAGAGGTACCTGACATTTTTGGATGCCATTTTTATCAATGCGCCAGCATTCCAGACTGATAGTGGGAAGGCTCTAAGAGGAAAGGCTGCCTGTTTACACATTTTTTTTATCTAAAAATGGTTAATCCAAGAGGAGCTTTGGGTCTCCAGAGAACATTCTTGATTTCTTTTCTTCACATTAATTAAAAGATATAAAAGTTGTTAGGCATGGCAGTTTGAATTCTTAATGCTACCTCTCTCCTTACGGCCTGTGAAACTGAATTATTAAATTCAGTACAAAACTAGATCTTGATTTCAACTGTTACACTGAGAATGCCAGTTTGTTACCAAATAACTGAGATTTTTCAAGTATCAATCCATCCATCCATCCATCCATCCAACCATCTATTTGTCTATCTCTCCATCTGTTTATCTATCTATTTATCTGTTGTATGTATTATCTAATATTTATCTATATTTATTTATATTTTTGCAAAAGGGCATGCCAGCCATGCGGAGGTCACTGGTGCCTCAACTTCGTAGCGGGAAGTTCAATGTTCTCATAACCACCTATGAGTACATCATCAAGGACAAACACATTCTTGCTAAGGTGCATTCTTGCATGCCTGCTTTTTGCAAAAGTATGTTATTCTGGTAGACAAAAAAGTCAAACTAGTGTTTCTCAATCTTTTATGTTTTTCTTTTATCGCTAAGATCCGCTGGAAGTACATGATCGTGGACGAAGGTCATCGTATGAAGAACCACCACTGCAAGCTTACACAGGTGTTGAACACACATTACGTCGCCCCACGCAGGCTTTTGCTGACAGGAACCCCTCTGCAGAACAAATTGCCTGAGCTTTGGGCTCTACTCAACTTTCTCTTGCCCACAATCTTTAAGAGTTGCAGCACCTTTGAGCAATGGTTCAACGCTCCATTCGCCATGACGGGGGAAAGGGTGAGAGAAACTCATGCCTCTTCAGGGTTCCCACACTTTGTTGTTCACTTCATCAGTATGCATTTCCATGAATAATTCTGTCAGTTACTTTATCCTTGGGGTGCGAATCGTAAGCCAGACAAACTTTTTAATAAGTAACCTGGTAGTACGTGATTGTGTGATTAATACATTCATGGCCTGAAGGCTTGATTAACTTGATCTGATCCTGGTCTAGCTTTCCATCGATAATGAGTTTACTTAGTTTTTTACTTTTATTTATTTGTTTCTTTATTAATTTAATTACATTTTTTTTCACAGGTTGATCTGAATGAAGAGGAGACCATCCTGATCATCCGCCGTCTTCACAAAGTGCTGCGCCCCTTCTTGCTCCGTCGACTAAAGAAGGAAGTGGAGTCTCAGCTGCCTGAAAAGGTGATGATCGTTAGATAGTCACTAGGTTAATTTGATTCGATGTATTCATGACAGGATCTACTGTATTTCTCAGTTTACTTTTTTTTACCAAAATGTTTCCTTGAATGTCCCCTTGCTTTGCAGGTGGAGTACGTTATCAAATGTGACATGTCAGCCATTCAGAAAGTACTCTATAGGCATATGCAAGGCAAGGGAATCTTGCTCACAGATGGTTCAGAGAAAGACAAGAAGGTAAGTGAAATAATAATAATAAAAGTGTTTTCCCTTTTTCAATTTGCAGTTGAGATTTTTTTTTTTACCTTATACTTCTACAGGGTAAAGGAGGGGCAAAGACTCTGATGAACACCATCATGCAGCTGAAGAAGATCTGTAACCACCCTTATATGTTCCAGCACATCGAGGTAAGTGCCAGCTGACAAACAATAGAGAAGCTGCTTTAATCTACTGCTGGAATGTAAAGTGCATCCAAATGTCCCGCTCTCGGTCGGCCTCGCTGAATGTAGGCACTCCATTTTCCGTCTCCTCTTTCAGGAATCTTTTGCCGAGCACTTAGGCTACCCAAATGGCATCATCAATGGGTGAGCAGTTTTTGAATTAAACCAAATCTTCCGTAGCCTTGATAACAAGCCAAAGGGATTAGTTATAGCCTAATTCATATGTGTACTACAAAAGCTGTCACTGCTTCCCACTCTGCCAAACTGGAAGTGTTGTTCCATGGATAAAAATTTATGAGATGTTCTCGTTTTTTTTTCTCACAGTCCTGATCTGTACCGCGCTTCTGGAAAATTTGAGCTGCTGGACCGCATCCTGCCTAAGCTGCAGGCCACCCATCACAGAGTGTTGCTCTTCTGTCAGATGACTTCCCTAATGACCATCATGGAGGATTACTTCGCCTACCGCAACTTCCTCTACCTACGTCTAGATGGTGAGCAACACATCATTTGATTTTTCACTGAAAAACTTATAGAACATTTGCAGTGAAAAACAGTTAATGACCCGAGTAATTTAGAAAGTCGTTTCTATTTTAATCCATCAGTAGGTGTTTACCCATTTTAACAACAAAACTGTTAGTCATCGTGCATCAAGCATGATTGCGCTCCAGTGCTGTTTTAATCCAAGACACATTGTTTTTGCCTAATTTTTTGCAGGAACAACCAAGTCTGAAGATCGTGCTGCACTGCTGAAAAAGTTCAATGATGAGGGCTCACAGTATTTCATCTTCCTACTGAGCACCAGGGCAGGGGGTCTGGGCCTTAATCTGCAGGCTGCTGACACTGTTGTCATCTTTGACAGTGACTGGAACCCCCACCAGGTCTGACTCATTAAAACCTTGGAGCTGAGTTCTTGTACATTTTAATATCATAAAAATGGTTTCGATCTGGAAAAAGTTACATCATCTGTTCAAGCTGAGTTAAGTTCAATTATGTAACAGTTCAGTCCACTTGTCTGTGATTGATATTCCAATTCTAGCAACTGTCCTACTGAAACCTTTTATAGTCACACGGGGACAATCGATTGTGCAGAATAACAGAACACAGTTATGAGAGTAAAAACTACCTTTATTTCTTTGTATAATCCCCTACTACACTGACGCACTAACAGCGTTTTACTAGTGCTTGGATTCCATCAAGTTAGCAAGTTTTCTCAGTACACCAGAGCCACAATCTACCTCCTGCTTCATGTCTGATACGCTCTCCTCCCAAGAAATCCTTTAATGACACAAGCATATGGAAATAACTAGGCGCAAGGACTGTGCAATAATACCAAGCCGAGTTCTCGTATCGAGCAAGTGGTAACGATTGTATATTCAAATGCATCTCCTCCATGGTTGCCAACTCTCGCGAGAAAAATAAGCAGCTTCATAAACAAGCCCAATATTACTATAGTATGTTATGTTTACATTAATACGTTAACAACGTTAATATACAGTATATATACATATATATGCACACAAAACCAGTCATAACTTTGTACACATCTTCTGATTCCATGGTCTTTCCCGACATTCATTTCTTTCTACATTGTAAAACAATGCTGAAGGCATCCATGATCTCCTTTGAGATTGAGATGTATCTCAATTTATACATGCACATCAATTGAGATGTGCTGTTTGTTAATTGGTGATTGTTAATTGGTGATTTCTGAGGCTGTTAACTCTAAATGAACTCCTCCTCAGCAGCAGAGGTAAGTTTTTAGTGAGTTTTGAAAACTCCAGTATTGTTCTAGACTGTAGAAAAAAAACACTGAATTAGAGGATGTGTCCAAACTTTTTACTGGTACTGTTTTATTTATTTATTTATTTATTTATTTATTAAAAATTTTAACAACAAAAAAAAAGTTTGTGTTGTGTTGGCAGGGACTGTCACAACCAAGCAGACTGCGAGATGGAAAAGAACAGGACTAAAAAAAATTACCTTTTTCCTTTTCCCAATCTTTGTTATATTTTTCCATACTTGAATGTCTTTGTTGGCGGCTTTCTAGAGTAATATAAAAAGACTGAGCTTAACATGGTCAATGACATGATTTTTCCTCTGTGTGTGTGTGTGAGTGGGAGGGCGTTACAGTGCTGATTAGTGCGAGGCTGTGTAGACAGCGTCAAACAATGTATTTGGGGGAAAAGTAGACCATAAATGTAAAAAACAAGCCCAAAAAACACTAACTGCGACCAGTAATATTTTTTAAGCGACTTCTAAGAAAAAGAAGTATAGTTGGCGACAAGTTAATCATCTGTTTTCAAGAATCAGGCATTCAGAGTTTCTGTAGGCATTCTGTAAACGTCAATCAGCATGCATTCACGAGCAATTTCATTACAAGACACTGTTTGATTTGAAACAGTCCCTCGAAACTATAGTTTACAAAACCATCAGCTGACGGCAATATTAGTTTTACCTTTTATTATAGAATTGCTGGGGATGAATAGTTTAATGTTCTCTTAGACAGTCAACAATGAATATACCTATTAACTTTTCTTAACTTAACTATTAACCTTTGATGTGTAGTTGATTTCAAATATCTACAATATATGTTATTTACAATAATCAGTTATTTACTTCACATGCTTTGGGGTCCTTCTCATAGGAAGGTGCACATGAGAAACAGTTAAAGATAATACGACAGCGCATAAAATCAGTATTGTATTAGACCAAGTAAAGCACCCTCATGTAAACATATTCTGAACCATATGCAATTGATTGATAAATGTTAATATATAGCTTAAATAAGGTTTAACATGTATTGTTGTGTCATTTTTTTTTTTTATCAAACCAAACATATGGGTAAACTTTTGTCACTGGTTAGATATAAATTCTCGATAGCACTCACTCTGTGGAACAATCTTGCCCTCTTTAGGATTTGCAAGCTCAGGACCGCGCTCACAGAATCGGACAGCAGAACGAGGTGCGCGTGCTGCGTCTCTGCACCGTCAACAGCGTAGAAGAGAAGATCCTTGCCGCCGCCAAATACAAGCTCAATGTTGATCAGAAGGTCATCCAGGCCGGCATGTTCGACCAGAAGTCCTCTAGTCACGAGCGCAGGGCTTTTCTACAAGCCATCCTGGAACACGAAGAGCAGAACGAGGTAAGCCCAAAGGAAATCAACAAAGAAACAAGAAACTTATGTCTGGTTCACATTTCACATTGCAGAAGCCTCTCATGTACGTTCCATTAAGATTAAAATGACTGCTTTAAAGATTCTTCCACACACAGGTGTGACACAGAACAACATTTTTATATGCTGCCTACAGTACGCACAGGTCACATGTCTACCTGGTTGTGCTCCAGTCATTGAAAAGTCTTTCCCTGAGCACTCTACATGTATATGTGTTGCTAACCTGTCAAGGGTCAAGTATTTTGTTATATTAGCAGCAAATTAGCCTAATAACATGGATTTTGAAATGCATTGCCCAGAGCAAATTAGAGGCAGTGATTTTGTCCTAAGATGGCCTAATGAAGTCTATTGATTTGAGCATTGGTCTTAAATCTTCCAGAAAAGAGCACAGTTATGTTGTAAGGAGGTGCTTACAGTACCACATTCATCAACATACTGTGGTCTGCTTTAACCACCACATCTTTCTGAGCATGTTCTGCTGCATTTGTTTTAAAAATAATTCTGTTTTAGTTATGTTTATAAAAACTGGATTACCAGTAAAATTAAGTAAGCATAATGTCTGGAAAAAATATTAAGTGAGAACTCTTATTGCTTATATACTTTGACTCGTAATAAGACTCTTTTTTTTTTATAAATTATTGGCACTTTGCAATAACGTTCTGTAATAAAATGTGCGGCTTTATGAATTATACATACTGTACAGTACATGCAAATAAATATTCTCCATGTGAAGCATCAGTTTTTCCAGGCATTCTGATTTTCAGATGGTCTGCCATGCCTTTTGCAAGAGCTCCCTCTCTCTGTCCAACCTTTCAGTGTAAATCCTCCCAAATCATCTCAGTCAGGGTTCAGGTCGACTGACTTTGATTGAGGTCAGGCAATTCTATTTAGGACAGCAGTGTTGTTTTCCTTTAATATGTTGTTGAAAATCAAAGACTACTCCTAGAATAAAAAATAAATAAATAAAAAAAACTTGTAATGACTGACATGTAGTGTGGAAAAGCTTAACTTACCCCTCTGACTGCCACGTACTGTAACTGCCAAGTTACACTTCATAATCACTATTTATTTTTATTTCAAATGATTCACAGTAGTAGTAATTACTGAACAGATACAAAATAGTTTGGCTTATGATGAATAAAAACCTACCCTGTTCACGGTAACAGTAATACAAAAAGATGTCTGCCAAATAATTTGCACATAGTTATAATTATTATTAAATAGCCCTATTTGAAAAGGTGCTAGCTGGTATACCAAGTAAACAAGTGGCCTTAATATTATAGAATCTTAAAATTATGTTAGACCAGTTGTAAGTATTTTTTTGCGATCTCTCTGTCTGTACCGGACTCCCTGCCTCTTTCTCTCTTTGCATTGCACTGCAGATCCAAATGAGGGCAAATCAATTTCCAAGCTCTCCGAGAGTAATATTAATTTCCCTGCCGATTTTGTAATCGACTAATGGTCAGAATGAAAATGTAATAACTCACAAGTTAAATATGCATTGTACAGCAAGCATACCTTGAAAATCAAAAATGAGTGTTCAGTCACAGTTCACCAGTGTGTAATTAAATCTGTAAATGATGTAACTGTTTAAAAGTATAAATGATACTCAACACACAAGGTCTCAAATTAGATGGAAAAAAAGGTAAGACGGGGTACTTATTTGTGCAATTAATGAAAGGGATCAGCAAAACATAAATATTTTTCTTATTTTTGCTAAAAGGTTTTGTTTAGTATTATGAGTCCAGATTGGCCCTGTTCGCGAACGATTGGTGTGCGTGAAGCGACGCACCCATCATGCATGGTGGCATTCTATTCTGAGAAAATGTCTCCAAGTTAACTGTGATTTTAGAACAGATGGAGAGGGACAGAAAACTAGCAACATAAACTAATTAGTGGGAAAAGCTTGAGCTGGTAAAACATCTTCCTTTTCTATAAATGTGTAAATTCTTCCCTGTGGGTTTTTTGCTATCTGATAGCTTCTATTTACAAAGAAGCTAGAAGCTTCACCTTTTGTCTCAGATGAACCTGTAATACTCAAGTAGTATTTACTTCTTTCTGATGTATCAGAGCACACAACAACAGCCGACCACGAGCAGCAAAAGTGACAGATCATTACAGTACAGTAATGTTGTTTGTAATAGAGTGTCATGGAGTTAATGTTTAAACGAAATAGTTGCTGACTGATTTCTCTCTCTTCATACGGCATTTAATGAGGACACGGTGTACCTTTTCAGTCATTCTAACGATTGTAATAACCAACTTTTATAAAGTTTATGTAACACGTCTTCAGGCAGCATGAATATCAGTTTCTTTTTGTCACAGATTTTTTTTGTTGTTGTCAAAAACCGCTAAAACTGCAGTCAAATTACGTTCATCTATGTCAGTATACAGCTATAAGAGTGCAGAATTTTACTTACGTTTGATTGCCCGGTTAATAATCATTAAGAGACCTGATGTGGAGTGGCCTGCAGTTTCAGCCAAATTTAGTGATAGCCGTTAATTTCCCTCATTCATAGGTTTTTAGTACTTTATCCTGACCAGGTGTGTACAGGTACTGTAGTCTCGTCGAACGGACCCCGGAATCACGGAACTAGCTCACGTGGTTTGTACAAAAAATAGACACTGCTGTGCACCAGATACCAATGTTCACAATTATATAGAATATTTTCAGTGTTTAAGTGAATGTATAAAATGTCTAAAGTCTGCTATATTGTATGTGCGTGTTGGCGTGCGGGAGAAATGAGTCGGCCTCACCGGTTTCAATGAATTAGTCCGGGAGCACGATGAAAGAAAATGGCTGTCCTGTACAGCTGTCCTGTAAAGTTGTCCCCATTGGAACACAGCTCTGAGGTAAAATGGCGTCCAGGGCAAATTAAAGGCGCAGAGACTGAGAGATTTATTTCCTTAGGCGAGGAAAGGGCACAAAGATTTAGTCAACTGGATTGGTTTGCTTTACATTGTATATTTGTATCAAAGGCGTGTAAGACTCATTTTGTCTGACTTAAGAACAAATCTGACTTAGGAACGTGCTCCCGGAACGGAACTTGTTTGTAAGTCGGGGACGATCTGTATTGGATCCAGATTCTAGCAATCAGCACATGATGGGAATACACCTCTAATAGCAGAAGCATACATACATACATGGTCACACACTTACGTAGCACATTCTTTTACACTTACAGACAAAAAAGGCTAACAGTGGCAGTTTTTGGGAGGTGGGAGGAAACTGGAGAACCCAGATGAAACCTCCCACAGAACATTTTAATATCTACACAGACAGTAACCTGAGACAGGAACATCTGCCTGACTTGATCCTTTATATTTTTTATATTTGTGTGGTTCCATGTAATATCAGGAAGAAGACGAGGTTCCAGATGATGAAACGCTAAATCAAATGATTGCCCGTCGTGAGGAGGAATTTGAGCTTTTCATGGTAAGAATGACACCATGATCACATCTTTTCTTCTTTTACATGCAATCAACTGATTATCCTCAGGTATATATATACCAGTTTTAAAATACTTTAAGCTAAACAGAAAGCAATGGGAATGAAAATGGGTCTCGTCCGTTTAGCGCATGGACCTGGATCGGCGTCGTGAAGATGCCCGTAACCCTAAGCGTAGGCCTCGACTGATGGAGGAAGACGAGCTCCCTTCCTGGATCATCAAAGACGATGCCGAAGTGGAGCGGCTCACCTGTGAGGAAGAGAAAGAGAAGATGTTCCCCCGCGGATCACGCCATCGCAGGGATGTGGACTACAGCGACACACTGACTGAGAAACAGTGGCTGAGAGTAAGGCCAAACATTTTTATTATTTTACTAATCAAACAAGCACAGTGATGATGCATGTCTCCCGAAATTTATTTAACAGAATTGTCTGATTTTGAGCTTCCGACATTTCATAGACACTTCTCGTATACAGCAATTTCAGTTAATCTAATGCAATGCACATGCAATCACCTTAACACCTGCGAAGTTAATGTGTTAATCATTTGGATATACTATTATTATTTTATGAGTTTGGTTTACTACATTTGTAATTTAGAGACATTGTCACCAAAATCCATACTGCTGTTAATTTAACTTGATCACACAGTGATTTATTAAGTCTGAAAGTTCTGCTTTCAGAGTAGCATGTGTAAACTTATAAGATTGACTGTTGTATATATCTAAAGGCGAGTAATAACCTTTCTAATCCTGTTTCCTTCATCTGGAGAAGAAATAAAATTATTTGCCTCGTCTTTAAAAGAAAAAAAAACATGCCTTCTCTAAAATTTTCTTAACTTTGATGAATTTTGTCCTTCTTGAAAACATTTGCACCATGCAAATGTTTTGCTACAGCTAAGAGTCTGATGACTGTATAGTGCTCGAAGTCATCGGGTTTTTCACCCTTGTTCAAAAGAAATTCCCAGGTTTGACTAAAGTGTCCCTCGTATTTCCTTTGTTCTGTCTTGGATTCAGTTTTTCTCACCACTAATTTGGTTTTCAATATGTTAAATGGATTATGTCTATTTCTTTATACTGCGATCCAAAATAATTAATTTAAAAGATTGTCCAACTTTTTTTTCCGCCTGCACAGATTGTCATTACCCTATTATTTTATCTAACGGACAACTAACTACATATAAGCAAGTCAGGTTGTTAGTGTTAAGAGATGATTTCATTCATGATTATTGCAGAAAAATCTTCACAAGCGCATAATACTTTGCTTTATATTTTCTAGGCATTTTGTCCCGCCTGTGTTACTCGCTCTTTCTCATATTTTGTAATTCTCACTGCAACATGTCCACATAGCGCTTCTTAGACAGTCCCCCCAAATGAAAACAACATCAATTAGTCGGACTCTGTACTCGCTACAGCTAGTGGAAATAAGCAACAAATTAGCCCTGACACTCCATCTGACGTTTCATTACTAACACACTTGTTTCATATGCCGAGGTTGTCCTTGTGCACCTCCATTTCCCTGAGGCACACATCTCTGTAAGATGCCAGCTCACATCCTTATCGCCTAATTTATGCTGAATCTAATCCATCGAGCCAAGGTCTGGTGCATAAAGCCCGAAGTTGTGAGGAGACCTGGGCACAGTACATTCGGGCAGAGTGAGTAGTGAGTTGGCCGAGCGGTGAAAAAAGCCACAGATCTGTGTCCGCTGTGTGTTGTTTGTTTACTCAGACTGTTATTATTACTGTACGTTGTCATTTTGACTTGGATGAAGGTCTCATTTTCTAAACCAGTTTAACATACACCAGGATGGTGTTAGGGGAGAGGTTTTTTTGTACCAAAGTACACGAAATTATGCATCAGAAAATATGTCTTTCAATTTAGATGACTCAGTAAATTGCATTGAAGTCACCAGTGAGTTTATAAACAGCCAGTATTATTACGAGATAAATCAAACTTATATTTCTTAGCCTTAAGAGACACTGAAGTACAATAAAATGGCTAGATGGAGTCTTGATGTAATCTTTCATGCTAAGACTGCACCATATTCAGACAAAATTATAGATAATATCTATCTCCTAGAACAGACTTGTGCTCTTTTAATAAAATTGTTGTCTTAGTGTCTGTAGCTTAGGGAAGGTTTCACGTCATAATGCTTTTCCCCCACTGCAATGTATTAATGCACTTTAAATTGATGAAACTTGAAAGTCCAGCCTGGACTAAAATCATTTATATTTTTGTTCACAGCCTTGTTGATGTTTATTTTATTAGTTGTTTTTTTTTTTTTTTTTGGTGTGAAATCTAACTGCCTGTGCTTGTGTATATTTCATGATTTCTGCAGAAAGCACTGAGATGTGCTGACTCCTTTGAGTCTGTGGTTCTCATTGGTTAGTTCTTGAAATTGAACGGTGCAGCCGCATAGTGCTTGCAATACACAAATAAATTTGAAAGACTGCTAGCATGTCTGACACCTTGGATTGTCTAAGTAGCTGGCTTTGTCTTTAGTAGATGAGCTGAAATAATACTGAAAATTAGACTTTGTTTTTATTGCTAGATCAGCTGTGCATTAAAAGTGATGGGAAGATAAAGTTTTAGATTGGATAATATTTAGCATTAATGAGTTTGTGAAGCGTCTGTGTTATTTTGATGGGCTCTTATGAGTTTTGGATGAGTGTTACCCATTAGATTAAGTCTGTTTTACAGATTTTGAAAGTATATTATGGTTAAGGTCTGACTGAAGGCCCATAGGTTTTAGGTTCCTAGAAAAGAGCCACAAGGTATTCGGAACCAGCCAAATCTGTGAAGTCAACAGATGTACAGTACCGATCAAAAGTTTGCACACACCTTCTAATTCAATATCATCCATGATGAAACTGGCTCTCATGAAGAACTTCCCAGGAAAGCAAGACCAAAACGTACCTCTGCTGCAGAGGAGAAGCTCATTTAGAGTTAACTCAGATTAGAGCCGTTATGGCTTTACAGAGCATAAAGAGAAGACGCATCTCAATATCAACTGTTCAGAGGAGATTATTGCACAACACTGTCTCCAGAGGCTTTGTACAGTGGCCACTGTGCATGATGGGTACATCGCTTCCTGTGCTTCCCTTCTTACCTTGATGCGCCCATTGCTCTAGAATAGGGTCAATCTGGACTCAGTCCACAAGACCTTTTTCCGAAGCTCTAAAGTCCAATCTTTATGCTCTCTAGCAAACTGAAGCTTTTTCTCTGATTAGCTTCACTAACAAGTGGTTTTCTTAAGCACACTCGGCTGTTTAGTGCCACTACAGGGAAGCAATCAAGATCATCACTGCATTGTTTCTTTGCTTAATTTAAAAAAATATATAAAATCAAATAAATAAATAAATATTAATATGTAAGCAAACTAAGTAAATAGTATATAAGCATTCACATTACACATGCTTTGTCATACCTGTAGGGAAAATCAGTGAGAATGACATTGATGCAGGATGCTGTGTATTATTTTTTTTATTTGCATTCTGTGTAATACTGTAAATTAGATGAATTAATGTCATGGTCAATGCCATTGCAGTATTCAGTCAGTGTTTGATTAAAAACCTGTATTTTAGTAGATGAGCTGAAATAATACTGAAAATCGGACTCTGTTTTTTATGCTAGATCAGCTACAGTATGCGTTAAAAATTATGGGAAGATAAAGCTATGGAAGATTGGATTTTACCTATCACGTATTTTAATATGTGAGTCATGGGGGTCAGTGTTTAACATTGCAAAGAACATTTAAATACAGTACATTTCTTACACTTCAGAATGATTATGATCAAACTAGTTCTTGGGAATTATTTAACCCTTTCTCCTGTGCCAATATTAAATGCGTTTTCTAGTTTGCGAAGCTTCTTTTGTGTGGTCCTGCAGGCGATCGAGGATGGCAACCTGGAGGAGATGGAGGAGGAGATCCGCCTGAAAAAGCGCAAGCGCAAGAGACACTTGGACAAGGGCAGCCGACGTGAGGATGGGGACAAGGCTAAAAAGAGGAGAGGACGACCTCCAGCCGAAAAGCTCTCCCCCAACCCTCCCAAACTCACCAAACAGATGAGCGCCATCATCGAGACAGTTGTCAACTACAGAGATGGGTAATGCACAAATGAACCGATCATTCCACACATGTGACTCAGAGTTTCCTTCTTTTCACATTTGATGGATTATATTGTTTTGACTGTCAAATTGACATTCTTTACAATTCTGAGGCAGTCAAAACACTGACTGGGAGAGCCAAGATGATTTCATTTTATTGGAAGTTATGTAATGTACTGAGAATTGGAACACACATACTACCAATTTTTAATTTTTTTCCCAGTCCACTTCTTATTTTGGAAAGATGAGATGTCTATGATCCTGTCTTTGAATGGTCTGTGCTTGCTCTGCTGATTGCTCATGTTTCTCTGGCCCTCCCCTAAGTATGCCACTGGTGGCCTCATTTCAGCTCTCACGGTTTCAGGTGTCAATTTTATTCCCATAATGACGTTGTTGTTTTTGCATGGTAGACATTTGGTACAGCTTTTTGGCTCGTCGGACATGCTTTCCATCCGCCAGACATCATACAGAGAAATACTCCAACATTATTTAATTGAGCTGAGATTGCCATGGACTGTGGGGAATTTCACACAAGGCTTTGCCTGGCAATTGCACCATGTGGCGAAGGAAGTCTGGGCCTGCTTGCTGTTAGTTCGGGATAAATTAGGATTATGTAAGCACCATTTGTCAGGGAACAATAGGATACTTGAGCAACAATAGTCCCACAGTTTAATTGCACTTCCCACTACTGTCCTTTTCCCCCTCTGGGTGTTTTGCAGCATGCATGACTCAAGACGATCTTAAAAGTGCTGGCATCCTGTCTATGTCGTACCCCGCCGAGTGCCCAGAGGACCCTTGTATAGGCTCTAGGCATCACAAGAAAAGTAGTATAGAGAATGAATGAAACAAAGCGTGATCTTAGAAGTTCATTCACATTCCTTATACGGATTAAAAACAAGATAGGATAACACATTTCATTAAATGTCTCCAGTTCTATTTCTAAACACTTGAGCATCATTAAAGATTCTTCCTTAAACTATAATAAATTACCTTTATTGTTCCTTATGCAACCAGTGCAGAAATGCTTCATCTTGTTAAATTCCCTCTACGTTCACTATAGTTGATTTGAAATAGCATTTTGAGTGTAATGGTAAACGGTCATGAGTGTAATTATATGAGGCATTTCAGCAAATCCCATTCCAGAAAATGGAGGTGTTCAGGGAGGTAAGCAGACTATAATTACACCAGTATGCTCCTTGATTTTATCATGAAATGTGCACTGAATAATGTGATTTGAGTACAGGCTATGTTTCATGCCTTGGCTGGCAGTGCTGACTCCGCTGAGAGGAAAGAGAAGAAGGGGAGTCTAGTGGGGTTTTGAGCTGGTGGTGTGAATATTTAGTTAACTCAGGTTGAGGTTGCATAATGATGTTAACATTTGATTTTTTTTTCTTCCTTTTTTTATCCACTGTACATGTTCGATGTGTACAAATGGGGGATAGTTTAAAAGAAAGAATAATGGGTAATTTAAATAAAATAGCTAAGTGACATTTACTTATGTGTTTAATGATGTTAGATTTAGGTGTATGGGCCTTTTACTTAGTGCATACTTTTTCAGTTCAGTTCTGTAGAATTCAGGGAAGGGATGAGAGTTTTGTTTCCTTGGTATTGTATTATGGTCTTTCCTGGACAGGTACCAGTTTTGAACAGATTTTTTAATATAAAATGCAGTATTTCTAAATAACCTTCACTTCTTGTGATGCCATCTATTTCTTAAACTGCACCGATCTCTTTTCCAGCAGAACACCACAGTAGCGTGTGTGATTCATCTACCTCCATGACTCACAGTTGCGAGAGTGGTGTTTAAATTAAATTCTCACATTGCTTTCCCATATGTAGGGCTCAAGCAATTTCAATTTCTGTCCTCTAAAAAAAAAAAAAAAAAAACGGTTTTCATCCTGGTGATTACCTGATCATTATAGTCAGGATTATTTCTTGCACAGCAGTATATCAGAAAAATTTACTTGTTTGGCACCTCATGCCTTCAGCTTCTTTATTGTTATCTAAGGGTTCCTTTCATTTATCTCTGAAAATAAATTTGTGCCTACTACATAAACAATGCAGTGTCTCTAATTAACTAGACCTATGCAGGTCCACTTTTTTTCTTAGATCTTGCATGAGAGACCAGCTCAGTAGGTCCTTCATTAAATCCACAGGTACACTGCCAGTTAGTTACAAATCATCATGCCATTAGCCAATCAGAAGGTTTCTAAATATCATTAACAAACACATAAATGTAATTTTTTGACTTTATCAGTATGTAAACTTGAATTCAGAAATAAATCTGTGTCAAACTGATTGTTTTAAAATGATCTCTGATGTAAACAAAGTCGATTCATTATCTGCAGGTGTAATACTTTACCCTACAGTCGGTGTAACTTTGATATTTTCTATTGTATTTGTAGTAGAATTTAATTAGACTGAGCCATATGACCAGAAAATCTCTGTTGATATTTTCTTTAATTAATCATCATTTAGTCCGAAGGAATCTTCCTCAAACCGGCTCTGTGTTCTCTAATTACAGATCAGGCCGCCAGCTCAGTGAGGTGTTTGTACAACTGCCTTCCAGGAAAGAGCTTCCAGAGTATTATGAACTGATAAGGAAGCCAGTGGACTTTAAAAAGATAAAGGTAAAACAAAATATTATAAATAAATAAAAGCATGGACTAACTTCTTTCCTCAGAGATAACTCTATTCTCTAGTACAGTCTATATTCACTGTTGTGACACATTATTTGCAGATAATATATTGAGTGGCACTTCCATTACTCAGGGCTGATAATAACAGGAATAAGTAGACATGTGGAATTAAGTTTTCAGTGCACAATGAGACATTGCTGTAATTTGTCATTCCTGACATTACTGGGTTCATTTCATTTGGAATAGAACACATTTCCGTTGGACCGCATTCTTCCTGCTGCAATTTCCAATTGTAATGAATGGTTTAAGCAGCGGTGTGTATGTTTATAGGAGAGAGTGCGCAACCATAAGTACCGGTGCTTGGGCGATTTGGAAAAAGACGTCATGCTCCTCTGTCACAATGCTCAAACCTACAATCTAGAAGGCTCTCAGGTGAGTGATTTGAAAGCACATCTTAGCGTTCGTCCCCCAGTTCAGACCGAAAGCGCAGTTGGACCAGGGTTTATAAAAAATCACCCATATGAGAGTTGAAAATAACTTTCCACAGAATGTTCTTTCGCAGTGTCCCGGAGGTTTGCCAGGAAGTTCAGGGTTATGGGCCAAAATCCTCTACTCTGTAATTGATTCCATCATTTTATCTGCTTCAGAATACTTGTAAAGAGAATTTGAACTTGAACACAATTCCTCCTGCATTCCCATAGCACCATGAATTTTTTACATTCTTTTCCTCAAGTAAACAGAATATGGAGCTTCATTTCAGGCACTACTCATACAATAGATGGTAAAGTTGGATAATAATAAATAAATAAATAAATAAAAAAGTAATAATTAATTAAAGTCTCCAATTGCTAATGATTTTTTTCTAGTATGTTACTCGTCTTTTTAAAATGAATCATGTCTACCATTTTCTTTATTTATGAATTGTTAAGATTTCTTTGATGCCGTATTCTTTAAGATCTTTGAAGACTCCATAGTACTGCAGTCCGTGTTCAGGAGCGCCAGGCAAAAGATTGCCAAAGAGGAGAGTGAGGACGACAGCAATGATGAGGATGATGAGGAGGAATCAGAGACTGAGTGTAAGAAATATATTTTAAAATAATATGTATTTTTCCTGTTAAGGCGGTATGGCGAGCCATGTTGGCACCACGATTAACCTGATCTATTTGAAGGATTTGTTTCAGTGCATTGTTCTTAAAATTTCATAATAAATGTACGAAATATAGGGAATTCACAGAGATGGTTTATATGATTCAGTGAGTCAAAAGCTTTAGTACTTGATTTATTCAGAATTTTATGACGAAAAATATTACCTTGTCGTCACCTGAGAGTTTATTTCTCCTGAAATACACACTGTTAGCTTGTCGATTCGAAGAGTGAGCAAGTGTTCGAAGTGTGTGTTTGTGCAGATTCTCAACCCGGATTCTCAGAATAAAAGTTGATGCGAATTCCTGCAAAAGGAGATGATTTGCTCACGTAGCGCAGGCACAGTTCTTGGTGGAAGATTCTGTGAAGATCTTCTTGAAAATTCCCCACAAGAGTAAGAATGAGGGAATTTGATGGGTACAGAATTGTTTTGCCACCTTTTTTAAACTCAGTCCCTCTGTACACGACTGCTTCCGTATGAGAGAAAATAATACTCAACTATGAATCTTTTTTTCTCAACATTTCCAACAACAAATGCATAACACAACTTATTTTTTTAATACTGATAACATGTAAGACTGTAGCTGTGCCCCGTCGACAAACGCACATGCTTTTGCAAGATTCAGTTCATTCAGCTACCAGATATACTGAATACGAGTTTCAGTACTGTACGCGTTTTGGAGCATACTGTACTTAGTCTGTTTGCATGCAACCAAAAATGCAGTCATTTTAAAGTATGATAGTGTGCTAATAAAACATTTAATTCGCTATTGCGACATGGTTCCTACTCCAGCTAAATCAGTGAAGGTGAAGATCAAGCTGAGCAAGCGGGATGAACGCAGCCAGGAAAGGGGCAAGAAGCGACCGAGCCGGGTCAAAGCCAAACCTGTGGTCAGTGACGATGACAGTGATGAGGAGCAGGAGGAGAATGTAGGTTAATTTAAAATCAGCTTGCCATGTTAAACACAACACATTATAATGCAACTTTCTTCATACAGTATATCATTATATCAGTCTTTGCTTCTTTGTTGCATTACATTACATTTGACCTGTTCAGTTTCGTTTCATTCTATCCCAGTTGTGGTTGTGTTTAATGGAAGTGATATGCATGTTATTTAACATGCATTAAATGCTTGAATCCTTAACATCTAACAATGTAGAAGGAGGAAATACACTACCGCTCAAAAGTTTGAGATCACATGCAAATTTCTTTGTTTTCCATGAAAAACACATTTTCATGCAATTCACAATTAATTATATCTATTTCACAAACAATCAGAGTTAGCCAGAATGCTGACTGTAATGGAGCGGCCAGCACAGTCTCCAGATCTGAACCCTGTTGAGCTGTCGTGGGAGCAGCTTGACCGTATGGTACGGACAAGGACTCCATCAAGCCAATCCATCTTGTGGGAGATGCTCCAGGATGCATGGGGTGAAATCTCATCAGATTATCTTAGAAAATTGACAGCTAGAATGTCTGCAAGGCTGTTATTTCTGCAAAATGTGTGTTTTGGTTTTTTATTTGATGAAGGCGAAATTTGAAGAACACATTCATAATTTCCATCAAAATCATTATTTCTAACTCTGACAACACAGCATGTCTTTTTCTTTTGCGATATTTTCTATTAAGACTAATTTCACATGTGTTTCCTTGGAAAACAATAAAGTTTCTATGTGATCCCAAACTTGAGCAGTAGTGTACAATACAGGTGATTTGCATAATCTGAATGCCACACCCATAAAAAAACAACTTAAGCAGTGTAGCCCAACTCTCAATACATGCAAGTGTAAATATTAATGTTATTTGTAAAATGTATAAATCTGAGCAGGCACACATCTATCTATCTATCTATCTATCTATCTATCTATCTATCTATCTATCTATCTAACTGTCTGTCTGTCTGTCTGTCTGTCTGTCTGTCTGTCTGTCTGCCTCAATATGACAGAACCGATTTGATTTAGTTACACACATGATTCTAGATGGACGATCCATGTGACGTGTTTGTCTGATGATTACTATACATATCACTCCTCTTTCACCTCCAAACATTACATGGCCAAGGAGTGTCAATAATACAGGCGGGGAAAAAAAACAAACATATTTTTCACCTTCTTACTCTCACTGACAAGCTACACTTCAAAGCAAAAACCACCTTATTTGTTAAGTTTATTTCTATCGTGAAAATCTCCCAAACATGACATGTGGATTATGCATGTAATCGGGACACAATGTTTTTAAATAGGTTCTGTTCACACTAATGCATGTACAGTTTAATAAAACACAAATGTAAATTGCCAGGGCAGGGGATTAGGTCTGAGCAGAAGAAGAAACACACGGATGGTGTTGTGAACTTTGGGCAAGTCAAATTGGAACACTATACGCAAGGCCTTGCGTCATTATCTGAATTAATGGGTTCAAAATCTAGTGCAAGCTTCCCTAAAAGAGAGGTGTACTCCATACCAATGCCTGTGATTATGGAATGGGATTTTCAACAAACACAGTTTGGTTCTTGTGGTCAGGTATGCAGTTCTGGCCATGTAGTGTGTGTATGCAGTAAATCATATTCACAGGCTACTGATGCAACTGTTGATATAGATTCGAATTCATTTCTTCAGTCACCATTTCAGGCACCTCTCGACTCTGACTCCTTGTTAATCCAATCAGAATTGGACAGTCTCTTAATGTTTAGTGTAGCGCTCAGACTTTATGCTTTGCCTCATTAACCCCACACCAGTGTGACATATGAAAGCCCCCTAAGACAGCTCTTGAGATTAGCTGTCAAACCTGCGCTGAGGATTGTGGGCAATGAGACTCTGGTGTGTACATCCATGTGCAATCTCACCCACTCGACTTTTGGTGTATTTCACAGGAGCAGTCTGAGGGCAGCCGCACAGAAGATGAGTGACCAAGGACCTGTTTCTGCTTTTCTGTCCTTTTTTTTCTTCTTCTTCTTCTTCTTTTTGGGTTCTTCTCCAAGCATATCTCCCACCAAAAAGTAATTGAAAAAAAAAAAAAAACAGCACTTACTGTATGTCTGGCTTGCTCTCGGGTCATTTGTCCAGTGCAGTGATTTAAACCTTTTGTCCATTTCAATTGGCTTCTATAGACACAATGTGCTAATGAAATTGAGTCTACGCCTTTGTACGTGTTTTACCAAGTCTATAAATGTTTCAGATATTTACTTGCACAGAAAAATACATTTTACAGAAATCTCTGCTTTGATTGTGCCATTGTGCTCATGGTCATAAATCATATATAAAGTATCTAAGGTTTTTATCTAAAAGTTTTTATCTAGTGAAAGAGACACACTTGTATCAAATAGGTATGTTTGAATTTCATACAGTATACTCTAACTTTTTACCACATAAGCTCATGCCCTTAAACTAATTAATCACATGTAATGTAGAGACTATCAGTAGCACATCCTGGAGAGATGTGATGTTTTAACATGAAAAGAGCTTGATTTTATTCGACCCGCTGATAAACCTGATGCAGTTTTAGCGAACAGAGACCTTCGAACAAAATTCACTTAGATGTGACACTTCATGCTTGCTTTTTAATAGTCTCACCTTTAATACTAACCATCACAGCTCTGAATATTTTTGTACGATCTTTTTCAAAGATTTGAGCTTTTGTTAAAATTTTGACCATTCAAAAAAAACAAAAACAAAAAAACATTGATACTGAGGTATGTTAAAATTGTCTTGCTAATGAGCTTACATTTATCAGTATTAGTGCAGGCTTTCTTTATCCTGTTTGTCGTCTTGTTGAACAGATATCTCTTTTATATATATATTTTTTTTTGCTTTATGCATGTCACCTTTCTCGAAGTGTCATAATCGTTGCTTTCTTTGCACAATGTCTTTGTGGTTGTATCGCATAGCCCAAAGCAAATAAATGTCACAGATTTTGAAATCTGTCCTTTAGTTCTTCTGTTACTATGGTATATTGAGTTGCTAAAAAGCTGATTAAAAGAAAAAACACACACACACAAACACATACACACACATATATCTGGTAGCTGAATGAATAGAACCCACATTGAGATGATGACTGGCTGGCAGACAGTTTGAATATATTCCTGACAATTTGTTAAATGTAGAAGTTCTGGGAAATAACTCTGTGCGTCACAATGTATTCTTTGTACAATCATTGTATGTTTGTGGACACCTGACCTTCACCAAACTGTTGCTACAACACTGGAAGCACACAGTTGTATAGGATGCTTTTTGTATGCATTAAAAAGGCATTAAACTTTTCACTTCAGTGCAATTTAAGAGGCCCAAACATGTTCCTGCACGACATTGACCCTATGCAGAAAACGCAGTCCATGAAGACATGGTGTTGCCAAGGTTGGAGTGAAAGAACTTGAGTTGCTCAAGCCCTGTCCTCAACCCCACTGAGCACATTTAGGATGAAAAGGAAGAGCGTCTGCACCCCAGGAAACATCATTGCCCCATCTGATTAATGTTATTGTAAATGTGAGTACACTCTCTATAATCCATTATACTACATCCTAAATGTAATGTATGGAAAATGGGTGGACAAAAAAAAACGTGTGTGATGCACCTATGGGGTCCATAAACTTTCCTTTTATTTGGAATAAAGGAAAATTATCAAATATTTCTCAGTAAAATATTGTATAACAAATTAAGAAATAAGTATATAAACATACAGTAGTTACTAAATTCAAGCCTTATATTGTCTTTGTGTATTGGCAAATACACACTTTTGCTTTGGTTAGGGTCAGGGTTAAAGTTTAGAAATTAAGGGATGTTAAAGGGATATTTTGGATTTTTAATCAAATCTTCCTTCCCTAAGTTAAAATTGATGCATTCCAAAGATCAGTTGGGACTCATTTGAAGCTTCTGCAGTCCCACTGAGCTAAATCGAGTTAGCATCGTTCAAAGTTGCCCACAGTGTATTGTGGGCATCGCTGCTGTAAACATGATTCTGGCTCTCTGCTGGAAGTCACTCCATTTAACCACTCAAACGCAATGGGGTAATACCTTCAACCACATTGTTATATGGCACAATCTGTAGCGAGGATGCATGGGGCAAAACCCGAGACCGTTCAGGCCTGGAGAAATAGAATCCAGCGTTTAATAGAAAATCTGTTAGAAGTTGTACAAGAGCAGCAGTGCTCTCTAATATAATATCTGCACATTATTTTCCTGTTTTTCTTGATGGGACTGAGACCCTTGCTGGGGTTAGCTTGTTCACAGGTCAGCCTGGGATTTGGTCTATACAGTAGTCTTCTTCCCTTTCTCTTTTTGTTTTCCCTATATATACTAGTCAACATTTTGGACACGCCTTCTAATTGCAATTTTTGTTTATTCTAGATTATAAAACAATGCTGGAGGCATCCAAAATGTGCAATAATCTCCTTTGATATTGAGATGTGTCTGCTACTTATGCTCTGTAAAGCCTTCATAACAGCGCTAATCTGTGGTGCTGTTTGTTAATGGGTGATTTTTGAGGCTGGTCTCATCTGCAGCAGAGGTAAGTTTTGGTCTTCCTTTCCTGGAATGGTCTTCATGAGAGCCAGTTTCATAATGGTGCTTGCTGGGTTTTGCAAATGCACTCGGTGCACAAGATTGAAAATCTTGAATTTGTTCTAGAAGGTGGAAAATAACTCACTGAATAAAAAAACATTGAATTAGGTGTTTCCAAACTTTTGACTGGTACCGTACTATTTTACTGTACTGTCGTACTTTCCCATGATTAATCTTTGCAATGAAAAACTTTGTGAATCTTTATAAGTAACTTTATACTTCCTTATATTGCCTAGTTTTACTCCTAGGTAAGACATTTATAACCAGCATAAATAAAAGAGAAAGTTGTCCTGTCTGGAGTCTTTTCAACAATCTTTATTATGAAGTATACTGCATCTTAAACTCACCATATCAGTAACATAAATATAATAAAGTCCCTAGCTGACCTAGAGCAAACAAAATGATTTTAAAGTACTGTAATATACAGTACGTAGGAATGAAATGATAAGAAATAAAATAACTGGAATATCACAATGTGTTTTTATCACCCTTGAAAGCTGGCCATTAGTCCTTAGTGTGTCCATCAATGTCCTCATCTACCCTGCCCCAGCTGAGCACCAGGGAACAGTAGAAAGGAAATCAAGCTAATTTTCCCCCCAGAGATCAAAAAGCCTCTCTCTTTTTGTGTGTGCCGATTGCACAGTTTAAACAAAGCTGGACTAAGCCAATTTTGCATGAGACCCTGCAGCCATTCATTGCTGCTTTGGTTTTTGTCATGCACTTTGAAGTGGAGAGCTGTTTAGATAGAGCTAAGCCTCGACAAAAAAGAGATAAATTGGACGCTAATCTGTGTCTCAACACCAAGAGATGTCAGCTGGAATGTCAGGTGCCAGTGCATTCCACGTTACTCATCTGCTGCCTTTGTGAGTGCTTCAGATTGGTGGGAAAAAGAAGTCATGTATAATTGATATGAAAGAGCCAGGTGCTCTCTATTATTAAAAGTATGGCATAAATCACACCTTTGTATCTCTTGGTTGATACAATCGGCTTCCCAAAGCCGGCATGCCAAAACTGCACCACTTGAAAAGGCACTGGACGGAATGTGTTTTTCCCATAGTTATCCCCAGAGATGACTTTCCTCTGAAGACACGCTGTCCTTTAGCATTCTCTGTCACAAGAATTTGCTGTTGACAGCGTCCGAAGAGCCCTGGCCAGCTGTAAATTCATATAAGTGCTTTTTTGGCCAGTGAACAGCTTTTGGCAGTATACTGGCGGTTGTGATCAACGAGAGTCCAAAAACAAGCAAATGACAAAAATCCAGTTTTCATTGTTTGGGGGGAAAAGTAGATTAGGTTGTACACTCTTATTACAGGTTTTAAACAGCTGCAGTTGCCTTTGAGGTGCTAAATTTGTATGAACTTTAAAATTCTTCAGAGTTAAATAGAAGCGCTGTGTGAAAAAGATGGCAGCCAAATTAAAGCTCGTTATGTCCGACGCTGCTCATCCTTTATGTGAGGCTCTTTACTTGCCTGAGCCGCGGTATACTAACAAACGCAGTTGGATCTAATTACAGCCAACAGTCAGACGACATTGCTGCCTTCTTCAAACATGCAGTCATGTGCACACAAATAAACTATATGGATAAACTATTTGGCCAAACCTGCAATGACTTCAATATGGAGTTCGTCCCCGTTCTGCAGCTATAACAACTTCCACTCTTCTTGGAAGGCTCTCTTGGAGTGTTTCTAAAAGAATTCGTGCTCATTTATTCTGTAGAGCATTTATGAGGTCAGGCACTGATGTTGAACGTGAAGGCCTGGCTCGCAATCTCCGTTTTTTTTTAGTTCATCCCAAAGTTGCTCGACGGAGTTGAGGTCATAGGGATCTGTACAGGCCAGTCTTTATAGTCAAATGGAACTGTGAACGGTGTAAAGAACAAAAGGAATGAAAACTTCCCCATAAGTCACTGCGTCTCGCTGGAGCGTGAAAAAAATGGAGCTTAAAAAAAGGAAAAAGGATTTATATATTTATTATCATTAGTATCGAGGACGACATCATATTAATTGGATATTTATTGGATATTAACAATTATTTGAATTTTAATTGAATCAAGTATTATACTGTATATGCTCGTAATCTGTAAAAGAATTAATCTCCATACATCTGTAATCAATTATTATCATTATTATTATTATTATTATTGTTCAATATATCCGTAGTGTGAATTTTACACAACAGCAGTGGTGCTTATGTTATCCCGGTAACACACGGAGGATGTGACGTCAGCACTGGTAATCTGAATGGTGGAGTTTTGTTGAGGGAAGTTTCCTTCACCGACCAGTGGAGCAGGGAGTAGGGAGCACCCTGTGAAGTACACTTCGGAATGGAACGCAGCTCAAGATGTCTTTGTATGCCAAAGCATTAAGATTGCCCTTCTTTGGGGATAAGACCAAAAAAGATACACATTTTTGAACAATTAACAGGTTTGGCCAAATACTTGTCCATATAGTGTATGATTTTGGAATCCAATTTTCATTGCAAAAATAATTCATGTAGTTATTTTTTTAATTTATTTGTCTTCGTTATAGAAAAAGAATTTAAACTAATTGAAATGTGGATAAATATGATTTGAAGATTTGCTCCATTTTAATCGTTTGACCTCTATGTACTGTATATTAGCTTAGTGCTATTTGTTTATGTCCTCTGTTTTTTCCCTTCATGATTTTATGTAGAACCCTACAGCAGAGTGTTTTCCTATCAAATACACTCCAAGTCAAAACTAAGCTAAGAACCGCTACCCATCCAAGAGCCCTATTTAATCAAGTGCTATTGAAGAACCAATTTGAGTTTCTGTAATGAGCTGTTTAATCAATCCTCCATGAATATTGTGATTACTTATTATCTTTTCTTTAATAATTATTATTTTGATTATGATTTTTTTTTTCTTACCAGACTCAAGAACATCAATAACTATCTGTATCTTTTGTGTCTGTATCTCTTTGGCATTCACAATGATGGATGACAAGTTGATTTTATACATGCAAAAAAACAAGAGTGAACATAACATAAGGAGGACGACAGAATCCATGGGGACTGAAGCCAATCTAAAATTAACAGATTATTATCGAGGATTTTTTTTGTTTCTATTTAATATGTTTTTGAGCTATCAACTATTTGATCACATAAGAAAATAATTACGAACATCTCTAGGGGATTTTGTTGTGACTTCTTGGTCTGGATTGAAAAACTTGGGAAGTCAAAAATGTGAGGGTCAAAGAATGGGGTGGATGGTTATTGGAAAAAGATGTAAATCTCACCTGCAGTTCTCAATTCTGAATCGATCCAGGCTGCTGTATGTATTTGCATTATTCATCACTCCCTCAGTTTTGCATCCCATCTAACCATAGACTGATAACTTCTGAGGTCGACGACTGAGTAACTAAAGGATTGTGTTTGACATGCTGCAACACAAGCACAAAATCGCGAAGGGTTGCGTTATTAGTAGCAGATCTCAGATCTCATGCTGTGGATTGTTAACTGAGCCATAGTTGATTTCATTTATTAAAAAGTTATGAAAATAAACGGGTCCAGCATGCACATATGGTGTTGCGTTATACTTTTCAAAGAATGTTCAGTGCATTGAATCATAAAATGTGTTGATGGCAGTTCAGTGAATAAACAATAGATGATGGATCGTGATATTGCCCGTGCTTGTGATTAGCTTCATATGCAGTACTGTTCATTTAATAAATATTGAAAATGTGTTGAATTCTCTGCCTGGGCCACGGCGTGTCAAGACATTCCCGTTTAATTAGCTTCTTGTCCGTTTTTTATAAAGGTTTCGCAAGACTTCACAAATCTCATGCTTCCGCCCGCCAGCAGGGCTGCACGTTCCTGTAATGTGTCGGAATCCTGCAAACTGCAGCAATCTTTAAACCATCTGTGTCTCGTTTAACCTCAGTCAAATTACCACTCGAAACCAATATTTTACTGCACCGATTCGGAGAAATTTTCTGAACACATTTCCAGCAGGTTACTGAGTCGACGCGGCAGACAGCACCTTGAAAGGTCATGATAAGTAGGCACGGAAAATGGATTTATGAGAAGTTATTTGTATGAGTCAAGTGGTCCTCTCGTTCTGCTATATATATATAAAAAAAAAAAAGAATAGAGTTCAAAGTCTGTTTATAAATTATTAATGAACGTTCCTGTACCGAGGATGGCCTTTATCTCTCAGCTTCAGCTCCGTGGTTGGTCCCTGGAGCGTAACGGGAGCAGAGATTGGATTCAAATGAAAGAATGATTTTGAGATATCTGACACCACTTGCCTGGTAGGATGGTGGCTTATGCTTTCTAAGTTCCACCACCCCACTTTTCCACTCCCTCCACTGGTTCCTGTAGCTGCGGCCATCAGATTCAAAACACTGATGCTTGCCTTGTTGTTACAGCGGACCATTTGGTCTGCGCATACAGTACAAGCTTGGCACAGGTTTTACGCTGAATGCCCTTCCTGATGCAACCCTTGGGACCGGCACGGCATCCAGTGGATGGGGTTTGGGCACTGGCTGGGAATCGAACACAGACCTTTCACATGGCAGGCGAAACACCTACCACTGAGCCACCAGTGCAAAAATGTCCCAGCACCCACTTACTTTTTATCTCTAATCAGACCCCCCACCACATTCAGTTTGATTCTCCA
The DNA here is from genome assembly GCA_011419295.1 of Clarias macrocephalus. Classification (NCBI taxonomy): domain Eukaryota; kingdom Metazoa; phylum Chordata; class Actinopteri; order Siluriformes; family Clariidae; genus Clarias; species Clarias macrocephalus. Next base: position 702 of record JAAGKR010007716.1, on the reverse strand, counting down.
GCACTGCTCGTCTGTTCCCACCATCTCTCGGAGATCGAGGATGACATACTGACTGCACATGTAGACTGCTTTCTGTTCTGGCACCTAGGTGGTGGCATGAACTTCCTCTAGATGTTCGTACGGCTGAGTCACTGGCAATCTTTAAGTGATGACTAAAGACCTATCTGTTTCTTAGATATTTCAATTAACTGCCCATAATAATAAAAAACTTTGTGTGTTTGACTGATCGCAATCGAAGTTAGTAACCTAGTAACCCAGTGTAAGGATCTGTCCAAGGATGAAAACTTCAAAAGCACTTTTGTAAATCCCTCTGGATAAGAGCATTTGCCAGATGCCTAAATGTAAATGTGTTGCCTACACCATAGGATACTCACACAAGCATTTATACTTGTGTGCTGTTGTGTCTTTGTCACTCACTGCAAATGCAGCAGCGTACCACTAGTTGGTGGTATGATGAGTGTCTGATGAGTGATGCTACTCTGGTGAGTATTTATGGTTTGCTGCAAACAGTAAAATTAAACTGAGTGGATCCCATTAGAGATGGAGCTGGGAACGTAGGAACGAGAGAAGACATCAGAGAAGGGGTCTGCACAGTCAATTAAAAAAAACTGGAGCAAGTTGGAAATGTGATGCCAGGTGGACCAATTACACTTGTTGTGGTCTGCGTTAACGCAGCATGTACAGTAGGCAAGGCAAGGCAAG
>JAAGKR010007715.1:13330-26743 GCA_011419295.1 Clarias macrocephalus | reverse complement strand
TGCTGCTTTAGCTGGCCTGACACTGGGATAGTAGTTTATTTTAGTAGTTAGTTCACTTTTATTACAAAATTAATAAATTTGAAATGAGTAGTCTAAGCTCACGCGCGCGCACACAACCATTATCTGACTCTGCTATCCGACATGCAGATCTCATAGAGTTACATTTTAAAAATTTAAAAATTTGTACACATTATTAAGTTGATCAATCCCTGCTATCCGTTATCACCCAGATGAGGATGGGTTCCCTGTTGAGTCTGGTTCCTCTCAAGGTTTCTTCCTATTACCATCCCAGGGAGTTTTTCCTTGCCACCGTCGCCCTCGGCTTGCTCATCAGGGACAATCTGATCATCTTGATTCATACACATTGCATACAGACTTACTTCTTTTTATTGTGTAAAGCTGCTTTGCGACAATGTCAATTGTTAAAAGCGCTATATAAATAAAATTGACTTGACTTGACTTAAAAAGAGAACTCTGGTCATGTAATCCCTCACTGCTGTAAAAGTTTGTGTGTTTTTGCTCAAAATCCGGAGCTCTGTATCCTCGACTTCTGCTCCAGGGGACGTTCTGTTTCCCCAGGTCAAAAACTTTAAAAACTTTATATGGTAGAATTCAAAGGTTTTTTTTGTTGTTGCATTGTTTGATTCAAACCAAATGTTAAATTACTGAGAACTGAATAAAATTGACCTGTGAGCTGAGTTACATGACGTGACACTTCTAATATATTAGAAAGATGACTTAAGGTGAGATATCTCCCAGTTTATTCATGTATCTGTGTTCTCAGTCCTGGAGCTGTGGAGGTGAGAGTACACATAAGATAGCACAGCATCGCGCTTAAACACATTTAAATACTTATTCACACCTGTAGTTGGAGGCTAGAGCTGTAGCGATACACAGAGTTTAAAAAAGGTCTCTCTGATCGTGATAATCACTCAATACAACACAGCAGAAATAATCATTGCTTGAATAAGTGTGCTAGATAATTTTCTATCGATTAAACTTGTGAACTTGTATCTAATATCTAATAATGAAATAGTGTGTGTGTGTATGTGTGTGTATGTGTGTGTATGTGTGTGTATGTGTGTGTGTGTGTGTGTGTGTGTGTGTGTGTGTGTGTTCTATTCAAACTCTGTATACAGAAAATAAAACCTAACTAAGCTTTTACTGCCCTGATCTGAAGGGGTGCTTGTCTCTGCCCAGTTTTTGGTTTGTGAAGCTCTCCGGTGCTCCTCAATGTGTTTTTGTACCCTTAGTTCTTTACTAAGGGCGTTTTCACACTGGCAACGATCTGTTCCGTTCTGTACCCAAGCATGATTTCTCCCCTTCCCCAATCCCCCCACAGGTCTGCGTTCACACTGTAATAGCGATTGTCATCCCAGGCACACTTGCATATTTACACAACCGGAAACAGTAGGTGGCGGTACAGAGGAAGCTGGTTTGTTTTTCGCCGGAAAAAAACAAGAAAGAAGAAGAAACGCCCACTCGGGTCATGAACTGTGAGACACCTGTTATTGTTCCGTGTTGATGTTTTTATTTTTGTGACAAAAACAACGGCGCTCTGACACAACATGCCTACCGACACATCTATCGCGTGACTCAGAGGGTGAAATGAGCGCATGCTGCACAGACACTACACGAGGCACTGAGGAATGACTTTACATTTCTACTCTGTAAGGTGAGGAATCAGGTGTGTCCACATTCCCTACTGATTTACAGTCAAAAAGAAATAAAGTGCTCATTAAACATTACTTTTTTTAGTCATAGCACATGAGCGTTTTTTTATTCAAAAGTTTACTTTATCATAAAAATAAAGTGTTTATGTACTATGTAAATTAATCACAGATGTAAACAATGAATAAATAAATGCAAGAAATGCTACAAATGAATATAATGTCTGCTAGAATAAAGTTCAACAAATAGCATAGATACATATAATAAATTATAAATATGTAATCATGCATTTTTCTGTTCTCCTCAGGATCATCTGAGTTCAGGAGAGGGTTGGTGTGTGATGGCAGCATGTCGTTGTGACCAGGAGAGACCAGGACTGGCTACTAAATGGTCCTATTAAGAAGACAACATTCCTACAAGAGAGATTCTTCTGCTCTTTTTTCATTACCTTCCTATGTGCAGATTTTCAAACTTAGCTGAGGTGCTGAAACTTAATTTAAAACCTCACCATGTTTAGTGTTTAACATGTTTTGTGTGCCGTGTATTTATATTGTATTTTTGTAAATGTAAAAATAAATGTATACTGTGAAATCCAAGATGAGTCTGGGGGATTTGAAAAGAGAGAATGGATAAGAGTACAAAATGTTTTATTAAACATTATTAAATAAAAATATAATAAAAGTAAATGTTGTAACAAAAGTAGCTGTCAAATAGGACAAAAACTATAAAACATTAAAATGTAGCATATTTTTATATTTACTTGTATTTGCATCGCCAGAGTGTGTGTGTTAATGAAATGAAGACAGCAGTTGGTCCATCGTCTGCATCAACGTCCTATTCGTTCTCTTGATGTTCCTTCCTCTGTATCTGTTGTCGGCGTTTCTCCATCTAAATTTGAGATTTCATGCAGGAATTATGAGTCTCCTGCTCTGCACCTCAGGTTTCATCTCTTTCTTCTGTTGTTAGCTGGTCTTGTGCTGCTGTCAGAGGCCTCAGTCGGTGTTTCCACCAGTGTCTGTCTGCAAGAAAGTATAAAAGCAAGAAATTAGCTCAAAGTTGAACAGCTTGTACAAATAAAATTTTTCCAACATTTCAATTTCGTCACAGCAGTCACAGATAACCTGAAACTGTGTGTGGAGCTTATGTGGCTCATCAGCATCTCAGTTTTTATAAGTGTCTTTGAGATGGGTTGGAGAATATACATGAAGGTTCTACATAAAATATGAGTAAAGAAGCTGTAACTCTAATAGCTACATAAGCACAACACTTGAGTGTTGACACTTGAATCACATTCTGCTCTTCTGAACAGTGAGATGATCTGAGGCCTTACAGTGAGCAGACATGAGGAACATTTCAAGTGAACTCTGTAGTGAGCTAATGTGAAAGGATCATCCTGTATATCTTATTATATGCATTTAAATGTCATCACAAGATCCACAGACAAGTATTTGGAGATGTGGTGATAATATGAGACTCTCTTTAACAGTGTTAATAACAGGAGTTAATAGTGTTTAATATGAACTCACCGCTCACTCGCAGGCTCTCTGCTGGACCAGGCTCCACGCTGTCTGGTTCGGATGATGAAGGTAGATGTTGTTGTGGGTCAGAGGGGTTCCGACTCGATCACACTGGATGGTTTTTATCCTATTGTTTATCTTTTCCTCGTGTGTGCTGCACGAGCCGAAGTTTGTTTAACTCTGCACGGCATTGCTCAGTGCTGCTGTATGCGCGCGCGCCTAAATACTCACAGATACTTCCGTAAATATCTGGGTTTTTATGTGTAGTGTCCGATTATCTTTGGATATTTTCGTCTGTCTAAATTTCTAGCATATACTGTACTTCTGCGTTACTTCACAGAGATTCTTCAGCAGCCACGTTTGTTTGTGTACAGAGTCGAACTGGAATTACGTCACTTCCTTTTTTGAGCACAAGCGCGTACTTATGTCCCGCCTTTCGGAACGATTCGGAACGATTGTATTCTCACAAACAAAAATCAGCTGGTCCCGGGGCCAAGTGTACTCGGAAACGGATCCGGGACCCCGGTGTGAAAACGCCCTAAATAACATGTCCTTGTCCATGCATATTATCTCTTCAGTCGAGCTCCTGCGTGTGACGTCAGCCCCATGTAAACCTAATCTGCTATTTTGTCAGGCAATCTGTCTGAAGCTTTATAGGGTTAAAATTCTGGAAGACAGTTTCCCTCTGACCAAAAGAACATAGCTGTGTGTTTGTCTGCCACCAGCGGGGAGATGAGGCTAAACCCGGTCAGGGACGAGCCCCTGCTGGTGTCACTGGTTTGTGTGTGCCGACTGACTTACACATCATGAAGTACATTTTTGGTTTAAAAAAACAAACAACAAAAACAACACAACAGATATCCAGTATAGTAATGTGCTTGTGTTACATTTGCTGATTTAGAGCACATGCAGTGGTTAGGTTTGGCTGGGGTTTTTGTTGTGTGTCTTTATCAGTAAGCTCTCATTTATTTTGCTTTTCCCTCGTCAGGTGCCGTAACCTCTCTGACCTGGATGTCATGGCCTCAAACTTCCGATCATGCAGAACATGTCACTCGTAAGCCTTCCATCTCTCACACACACCTTTCCACGTGAATCGTATGCCTGCACTATGACTACCTCCCACATGAATGGCCACGTAAGCGAGTCAGAAGACAGGGCGGCGGGTACCAGCGACAGCCCGGACTCGTCTGGCCACTGGCACAGGGAGATGGCTGTGGACTGTCCGGGTGACTTAGGCGCCCGCACGCTGCCCGTACGGCGCAGCGCCCAGCTGGAGCGGATACGCCAGCAGCAAGAGGACCGCAGGAGGAGGGAGGAGGAGGGCCGTAACCGGTTAGAGCTCGAGGTCAACTCCTCCATGCGCCTCAAGAAGCTAGCACAGAACCCCAAGGTGGGCATTGACAACCCCACCTTTGATCCTCTGGAGGGTCCTGGCATGTCCCTGGGGCAACTGCAGGGCTTCAGTGGGTCACCACGACTGTTGGGTGAGTAATGACCGGTGTTTTTGCTTATCACACCATTCTGTGTAAACACTAGGACCTGTTCTGTGTGAAAATACCAGACGTTTATTGAGGTGCAGACTTTCATCTTTAATCCGTGAGTGTATCTACAGCACTCTCGTGTGTCTCTGTATTAAAGGGACCAAAATGAACTAGACAGCTAGGTGATGAACATGAACAGCTGCTCTGTAGCCAGGTGTGTGTGTTTAATTAGAGATGTGCATTTCTCTGCAGGTATAGTTATATAAATATTATTATTTAATTATAATCTTACAATTAGAGATATAATTATATACTTATATCTGAAGGAATTATTATTATTTATTATTCTGTATTCTTTGCTGTGCCTAAAGAACTGCTAATTTGGGTGCCTGAACATGCTTGAAAACTTACCAAATTCAGTCCCGGTGAAAAATTTGGTGTGAAACTGTGTACGAGTGGCCGTGGCCAAATGACTCAGCAGCGCCCCCTGGAATGTGATCTGGGTCCCTGTAAGACCTACGGATGTGAAATTTGGTTCACTTATGTATCTTCTCGGCATGAGGAAAAAAAAAAGTCTACTGGTGGTACTCTCTAAAGTGAACAGGAACTCCGCCATTTTGGAAAAACTGCGAGATGTTGCGTTTCGCACATGTTTTTGTATTTTATTGAACAACTCCTAGGGGAATTGCCCGATCGAGTTCTACATTTCTCAGGCCGCTCTTAACGTCTCAGAAAGTTGCTGTATTTCTTACATTTTCCTCCAATTCAGCTCATAATCTTGACTGACATCAGGCCATGCACACCTTTCCTTATGACCCGGTCGTCATGAATGGGCGTGGCCAAATGTTTCGGCAGCGCCCCCCAAGATCTGGGTCGCTGTAAGACCTACAGGCATGATGTATCTCCTTGCTCTCTTGGAGGTTCTCTCTACAACGAACAGGAAGTCCGCCATTTTGGAAGAATGGCAAGATGTTTACTCTAAACGCCTCACCCACCAAAAGTTATCAAAATCTTTTGTCCCGGTCACATGATCTGGCCACGAATTTCACCCCCCCCCGCCACACAGGAAATGCATGCGTCTCCCACACACTTCATCCCATCTGTACAGAACTTTACAGCATCATTGACATTCACAGTGTGAACACAATAATACAGTCATAGCGCCACCAACTGGTAGCAGGAAATGATTGGTTTATATCTCTTTTTGGCTGTAGTTCTGCTCAAATGAAAGGACGACATCAGAGAGAACATGCAGGAGGACATTGTAGAGGCCCGCATGGACTGCACCGGTCGCTAGGGCCCGATCATCGCTGGTTGCAGCTTTAGTTTAGGTTTATTCTTTTTGTGCTCTTGTGTGCACACTCTTTACATTTAATCAGAAATGCACCAGATCTATTAAACTGTAAGCAGTTCTCATGTACACAACCTTAAAGTGCTTCTGCCGGTTTAGATTTAGATTAGATTTAGATCTCGGGTCTGATTAAAGTATTCCAGGATTTTTTCTTTTATGAACCCAGTACTTTATAGGGTTTAGTTTGAGACTACACTGTATTATGCAGGTGGTTCTGGCTGATCGGTGTGTTGTCCCGTTAAACACACACACCAGTGAGAGCTCTATGAGGCTCATACACTCACTCAATGCACACAGGATTGTTTTTTTTTTCTGCAGTGGCATTTCTCTGGGTTTAGGACACACTGTCAGCGTGTGTGTGTGTGGGGGGGGGGGGTAGAATTCCTCAGAAAAGGGAGTGAAAGCCCCTTGTAAGTACTAGATTAATTATAAAAAAAACACTCCTCGTAGTCGTTGTGTCTCAGCCGGGGCGGTGCTGTTCGTCATCTCTCTCAGACATTCTGTTTCCATCTCTTCTGTAGTATATCTTCACTCCTCAGCTTCTAAATCGGCTTATTCTTTTGCACGGCTCTGGAGGGCGGAACCTGTTTAGTTATTTCATTAAAGTTGGACTTAAGATTTGTTAGCGCCCCATACACACACACAACGCACATCGCACAAATAAACTCCTGTTCCATCTCCTCCTGTGTAAACTCCTTACACACACACACACACACACACACACACACACACACACACTATTCGTTTATTTATGGTTGAATAATTGAGAGGCATTTACTGAATGTCTAGCTGAGCAGTCTTAAAATTATTCGGTGTGTGTGTGTGTTGACAGATCTGGAGGAGTTGCTCATGTCTCTGAAGCAGGTACAGCACTGTCTGGGTGATGCTCAGAGTCAGGAGGATGTGGATCTGGTCCTTCAGCTTGTACAGAAGCCTGACTTCCAGAAAGCTTTCAACATCCACAATGCTGTGGCTCTGCACATGAACCGGCCCAGTCCTCCCTTTCCCCTCACAGACCGCGCACAGAGCCTTGTGCAGGAGGTCAGATACTCTCTAATTTATTTTTGTTATTATTGTTGTTAGAGTAATATTCAGCCTCATTATTTTTGTATACACATTATTTTATCATAACATAGTTATAATTATAATTTTTTCTTTAATTAAAATGATGACTTTCAAATTAATACAAATGAGGTAATAGATAAATGTGTCACTTGAACTGTATGTAACTTTCCTCCTGTGTGTGGAGCACATGAAACCCGTCTGAGACTCTTACACTTTTATGCCGTATTTCAGACCCGTGTTTCTGTGTGTTGTTTAAGGCAGTATTTCATCAGTATTTTAAAAGATTGTTGAAATTAAGTTCAGAGGATATAACGCCATGTGTTCATCAGCGTGCAGGTAGTTTTGTGTAAAGAGTTTTGTGTAATGAAAAAGCCGACAGTGTCTGTGCTGCCTGTCGAGTCATCAGGAGGCAGAGAGTAAAACCTACCAGCCTTATTCATACTGATGGGTATTAAATAGTGACACGAGAGAAAGGACAACAAAGAAATAAGTCATGTAGAGGGTGTTGTGTGAATTATATTAAAAGCTAAATTTGTGAATTTTCTTTATGTTTGGAGAATTTTGGGTGACGTAAAGAAACCATCAAAGTTGTTTCAAATGTTATTTGTTATTTAATTATTTTTTCTTACACATCTCATTACAAATGTTGCTAGGCAACAAAATAACACTATTCTAGAACAGCAGAAAGTACGGGTAGCTGCTAGTCTGCTATATGCTGCCTGCTTCATAAGTATTGGAATGGCATGGGCATGGTTCATATGACCTGATGGATCATAACGGTGATAGGTGAATTTTTTCTGATTTTACACCTCAATGGGTCGCACAGAGTAGATCCCATGCCGATCCCTTCCCCCTAATAGTTTTATGAGTTTGGTGACGCACATGACATTAATCAAACAGTTGCATTCTTATTGTGTGATGTTTCCCATCTCATTAAAACAAAAGCTGTAGCTCCTGTCACTTGTTTTTTTTCGGGGGTTTCTCCTTCAGGAGGTGAGATGCATGCTCAGGTGGGTTAAGGTCTGCGGATTGACCTGGCTTAGTCTAAAGCTGTTCCCAATGAAGTCCTTGTTGTGTTCTGTGTCCTTGAGTGTATTTTGCTTCTTGACTAAGTTCCTGCCAGTTAGATAGGACGCACAGTGTTAGTGTGGACGTTTACGGTACTGATGAGCTGTTTTGGTTCATAAACAGATCTTTACTTTTTTCACATTTTGCCCTTATATATAATGTTTTTTGTTTTGTTTAGTTTTTTTCACAGGTTAATCTTTGCTCCATGACTTTTGTGGCTAATCTCTGCAACTCTGCATTTCTCTTCACACCCCAGTCTGATACTATCTAGGAATTATAACCTGCCTTTTCCGTCTGGAATCAAGATCCATGCCGTGGGTAATACCACTGAGCTCACAGTTTCAGTCTCTGATGTGTGCAGTAATGCTTGTGAAAGAAACCTGAGATGGATGACATTTAAAGTGACCATACGACAGTACTGTGATGAGTCAGTAGAATCCAGTAGGAACAGACACGGAGTAATATTCAGTCATACCCAGTCTTCACTAGTACAAATACAGCAGTGATACTGGTGCCAGTTATATCTCATTTCTGTGGAGTGGTTCTGTGACTGGTATTTATCAGTACACTGAACAGATATGTGGCGTGAGAGTCTGTTTATAAAGCGTGATGGAGAGGGAATCAGCTGTAGGTCTGAAATAATGGGTATGATCATCCCTCGTCCTGACATGCTGGGCAGAGAGGGTTTGTGGGCTGCACGTCAAGTCAAACATCTTTCCTGTTCTATTCAACTCTAACTCAAACACCTATCAAACTCCTATCCTGTTCTCTAGGGTTTCAACCTTCGAGCACTCTGATATGGCAGGAACTGATTTATTGTCACACTGTCTGATGAGCATGGGTTCCCTGTTCAGTCTGGTTCTTCTCCGTTCCTTCCTCATGTCATGCCATGTCATGTAACACCATGCGCTGCACCGCACTACGTTTTTGCTGATCCTCCAGCACTGCTTGTCTCGTCCCACCATCTCTCACGGTTCGAGGAATACCTTCATCCAGTCTCTTTTCTGTTCTGGCACCGAGGTGGTGGAGGAATGAACTTCCTCTATATGTCCGTACAGCTGAGTCTTTAAACGACAACACAAGATGTATTTGTTTCTTCAGTACTTGGACTAATCTCCAGGTACCAGCTGATAGCTGTGTTCTACTTTTTTTATGTTCTTTGTTTTTCATTGTTAAAAGCACTATACAAATAAAATTGGTTTGAATGCATGAACAAGCCCTTGGATGTTTCTCTCTAGATAAAAACCTTTGCTGCTGAGGCACTCATTTAACCTAAAAAAAAATCTCAATGAGAATTCTAGCCTTATCATTTACGAATTTTCCAAAAACAAACATCCCAAACACCCACTTGTTCTGGGAAAACACCTCGCTCTGTCTGTGCAGTAATGAGCTGGTGAAAATCTGCAGTGATAAGAGTGTGAAGATGCAGGTAGACTAAACAGGTATTGCAAAGTTCCTCATAAACATTTCTCAGCTCTAAGCGGACTTTATCCCTCGTCTCCAAACTGGGACAGATTAGGTTTAGTTTACTGCATGTGGTATTTAACAGAAACCGCTTTCTTCCTTTCAGGTCCAGGTCATGCTGCAGAGCAGCTCACAGAAGGAGGGTCTGGACCTGAGCACGTTGCTCAAAAGCCCTCACATGCTGGTCAGTGTCGCTCACACCTCACACACACTTCCTTGCTCTGGTGATGTAAACTCTCAGCTCACACATGATTATCTGTGTTCTAAAGTCCAAAACCCAATCCTGAACATGTGCTCATGTATGTGATTACACTGTCATGGCTATGAAACGCATCCCCTCGACCCCATGTGGTGATGTTGTTTTTCCCTGCAGTCCCTCATGCTGGCCCATGACAGTGTGGCTGAGCAGGAGATGCAGCCAGAGCCTGCAAGTCCACTTGATAATCCATGCGAGACCCTCACACAGTGGGGAGGTGAGACTGTCAGGATCGTACGCATAGAGAAGGCCAAGGACGTCCCTCTGGTGAGAACACTGTCCTGGTCTGCTTTACATCTTATTTTGCTGTCTTGCTCTCGGTCCTGATGAAACCTCGCGTGTGTGTTTGTGTGGGCAGGGAGCCACGGTGAGAAACGACATGGACAGTGTGATCATCAGCCGTATTGTGAAGGGCGGAGCCGCAGAGCACAGTGGACTGCTCCATGAAGGTGATGAGATATTGGAGATTAACGGCGTCGAGATTCGCGGCAAAGATGTCAATGAAGTGTTTGATATTCTGGTGAGGAATGAAAGATCTGAGCATCGGGGTCAGAAAATATAAATATAATTCTAAAACAGTTTGTGGATGTAGTTTAATCAAAGTATGTTTATATTTGTTGTTAATATTCATAAACAGTTTGTTTGTGCGTTCGCAGGCAGAGATGCACGGCACTTTGACGTTTATTTTGATTCCCAGCCTAAGCACTAAACCTGCTCCTGTTAAAGAGTCTGTGGTGGGTTTAACACTAGATCGTGACTCATGTATAAATGCTGATTAAAGGCTTAAATTTAGTTTGTCTTCACGTCGTCTGTGCTTTACCTCCCCAGGTCCACGTGAAAGCACATTTTGACTATGACCCTTCTGACGACCCGTATGTCCCGTGCCGGGAGCTGGGCCTGTGCTTTCAGAAGGGGGACATTTTACACATCATCAGCCAGGACGACCCAAACTGGTGGCAGGCCTATAGAGACGGAGATGAAGAAAACCAGCCTCTAGCCGGGCTCGTGCCAGGTAACAGAGCGCACCTGACTCTAATGACATCACTAAGGATATGTGCAGCACATCACCAGTTTTTTTTTCTGGGTTCTTTAATTATTCTTTCATTTTGTTTTATTTCTGTGGCACTTTAAAGCACAGACCCTGTCACGAAGCATATTATCCCCGTGCCATATAACGTTGATTATATTATTTTACCAGACTTACCGACTGTTATGCATCTCATATAGGAATTCCTTAAAAACTTTGGGATCCACTAGTATTAGAGTCGTGGGTTAATGTAAAGTCGCCAATCTGGAATGATTTGTTTCTGTCCTCTGCGTTATTAACACCTGCAGCGTTTTTAGTTTCTGTCACGGTGCCGCGGTGTCGAGCATTTATTCTAAGGTAGATGTTGATCTAGATCAGCACATTCTATGGCCTCTGAGATAATACTCCCTCTTCTGGGACCTTCAGAGGGGTGAAGGCTGCAAAATGAAGATTCAGTACCACCTGTGCCATGTTCTACAGCCCTTAATAAAATTACAAATCACCATCAGAGAATAATCTGAATCTCACAAGCTCTGGATCTGGAACTTCCTTTATTCAAATTGTGTGTAAATGAAGAATAATTTACATGTTTACCCAAAACAGACATTCATAAAAAAATTACAAGTACAAATAAACAAACTAATTTTTTTTTCAATTAATTAAAAATTATAATTTCAGACCCTTGGCTAAAGCACTTCAAATTGATCTGCAGTCTTTGTCTAGAACTGAAGTCCAGCCGTGTCAAGTTCTGTTGATTGGACGCAGTTTTGAAAAGCATACACGTGTACATACAGTGCATGGCAAACCGTGAGGTTCAAATAATTACTTGTAGACTTCTGTTGATGAATTTTATTGAAACTGATCGGGACATGGACATAAAAGAAAGTTTGACCCATGTGGGCTCCATTATTCTGAAATGGAAGACAACGTAGAGCTGCACGTCTGGGCAAACTCAGTGCCTGAGCTAGAAGGGCTTTGGTCAGGGAGATGACCAAGAACCCAAAGGACACGCTAACAGCTTTTGCAGAGATGAAAGAAGGACCTGCCAGAAGGACACACCTCTCACAAATACTTCTATAAACTTTAGAGCAGAGAAGTTAGTGTACGAAGCCTGGAGTTGATTGACTCACTAATAACCGTCCCTGTAGTGAAGCACAGTCAGGAGAGCATCATTAGGGTTTTTCTCAGTAGGAGGTTCAGGGAGACTAATCAGCCCTGAGCGAAGGACAGCTGCAAATTCAGAGAGGTCCCTAAAGATAACACACACACACACACACACACACACACACACACACACACACACACACACACACACACAGAGACAGATTTGTCTTTTAGCACAAACATGAAGCATTTGGCCTGTTAATGCCAGTCGCTGAACGTCCTTGAGTGTCCCAGAACCCCATTGTGTGTGTGTGCGCGTGTGTGTGCGCGTGTGTGTGCGTGTGTGTGTGCGTGTGTGCGTGTGTGTGTGTGTGCGTGTGTGCTGTGTGCGTGTGTGTGCGCGTGTGTGATCAGAAACGCTTTGCGTGTGTGCGTGCGTGCGTGCGTGCGTGCGTGCGTGCGTGCGTGCGTGCGTGCGTGCGTGCGTGCGTGCGTGTGTGTGTGCGTGTGTGTGCGCGTGTGTGTGCGCGTGTGTGATCAGAAACGCTTTACTTTCTGACTCACTGCCACATGCCGAGGTTTATGTTTTTATTCTGTATAGGTAAGAGCTTTCAGCAGCAAAGAGAAGCCATGAAACAAACGATAGAAGAAGATAAGGAGCCTGAAAAATCAGGTAAGCTGAACACACACTTGTTATACCTAAAGTTCTAATATAGAATGTTTTGTCCTGTTTAGTCTGAGTATTGGAATTATTTTCATGCGTGTTCCAACATTCCTAATGTGGCGTTGTTGATCAGGGAAGCTGTGGTGTGCAAAAAAGAACAAGAAGAAGCGGAAAAAACTGCTGTACAACGCAAACAAGACAGACGGTGAGTCAGTTCATATTTTACCTTCATTACGGGATTATACACACAAGATGTGTCTACATAATGTGTATAGTGAGTGTGTTTATGGAGCTTTATGATGATCATAATGATGATGATGATGATGATGAAGTATTGAATTGAAGGCAAATACAAGAAATGCCTTTTCATTCTTTACTAAAGTCTTTGGGTTTCTGTTATTAAAGTCACAACAAATTGATGACAGAATTAAGATATAAATAAGGAAACACTCCCTTCTTGCCGTTTGTGCTGCACTGATTTTCCAGGAAGAAAGATTTGTGACCTTTCGTGTCCTCATGCTCAAAAGTTATTTTCAGGTATAAATATATGCAAAATGACATTTACTATTCCTTCCAGGGCAGTTGAATTCTCAGATAGAGCTGTTTAAAAGGGGGCGGTGCGGGGTTGTAGGGGTGTAGGAGGAGCACTCTGGCCCCGAATCTCCATTTCCAAAATTGCCCATAATGTTTGTACGGGTGTTTGTACGGGTGTTTGTACGGGTGTTTGTACGGGTGTTTGTACGGG
>JAAGKR010007715.1:0-13310 GCA_011419295.1 Clarias macrocephalus | reverse complement strand
GCGTGTGTGATCAGAAACGCTTTACTTTCTGACTCACTGCCACATGCCGAGGTTTATGTTTTTATTCTGTATAGGTAAGAGCTTTCAGCAGCAAAGAGAAGCCATGAAACAAACGATAGAAGAAGATAAGGAGCCTGAAAAATCAGGTAAGCTGAACACACACTTGTTATACCTAAAGTTCTAATATAGAATGTTTTGTCCTGTTTAGTCTGAGTATTGGAATTATTTTCATGCGTGTTCCAACATTCCTAATGTGGCGTTGTTGATCAGGGAAGCTGTGGTGTGCAAAAAAGAACAAGAAGAAGCGGAAAAAACTGCTGTACAACGCAAACAAGACAGACGGTGAGTCAGTTCATATTTTACCTTCATTACGGGATTATACACACAAGATGTGTCTACATAATGTGTATAGTGAGTGTGTTTATGGAGCTTTATGATGATCATAATGATGATGATGATGACGATGAAGTATTGAATTGAAGGCAAATACAAGAAATGCCTTTTCATTCTTTACTAAAGTCTTTGGGTTTCTGTTATTAAAGTCACAACAAATTGATGACAGAATTAAGATATAAATAAGGAAACACTCCCTTCTTGCCGTTTGTGCTGCACTGATTTTCCAGGAAGAAAGATTTGTGACCTTTCGTGTCCTCATGCTCAAAAGTTATTTTCAGGTATAAATATATGCAAAATGACATTTACTATTCCTTCCAGGGCAGTTGAATTCTCAGATAGAGCTGTTTAAAAGGGGGCGGTGCGGGGTTGTAGGGGTGTAGGAGGAGCACTCTGGCCCCGAATCTCCATTTCCAAAATTGCCCATAATGTTTGTACGGGTGTTTGTACGGGTGTTTGTACGGGTGTTTGTACGGGTGTTTGTACGGGTGTTTGTACGGGTGTTTGTACGGGTGTTTGTACGGGGGTGTGTGAGTGAGGGGGTGTGTGAGTGAGGGGGTGTAGGTGTGTGTGCAGGGTGTACCCTGCCTCCTGCACACCTGGGGTAGTCTCGAAGTTATCTACCCGCGACCCTGTACAGGACGAGCAGTATAGAGACACAATGTGTGAGACCTGATGCGTATGAAACTTTTACAGAGGTGGTTTTAGGGGCTTCCCAGGGCTTTGTAACCATGTTTGTGCGCGTGTTTGTGCACATACTTTCCAAATTCTCTGTAACATGACAAATGCAATGTTTTTATGCGTTAATGTTTGTTGTTGTGAGATTAATGTTAATGCACACGTTGTTTCTAACATTTTGAGTTGCAAACTAACACAGACATGCCAGTCTACATCGATGGAGTGTGGGTTAGGGTTGGAACCAAGCACTTAGTGATGCGTGTAGCTCTTGGTTGTTGTGTGTAGGTCACTAGTGATTCTGTACTTACTACTGTGCTACAGATTTTTAGACCTGGAAGTTTGAGAGGGAAAGGAAACTGTTCTGAGAAACGTTCATAATCACAGACGTTTGTCTAATCAGATGTGTTTACACACATTACATCAGTTTAACAGGTTAAGGATTTAGAAATAATCGTGAGTGTTAACATGTTAATGGCGATAACTCTATTTATACATGAATGGAAACATTATCTTCTTCTATCAGAAACGATTAACAATCGTTAACTCTCTCTCAGACTACGACAACGAGGAAATTCTCACCTACGAGGAGATGGCACTGTATCACCAGCCAGCCAATCGCAAACGCCCCATTGCCCTGATCGGCCCTCCGAACTGCGGGCAGAACGAGCTGAGACAGAGACTGCTGTCGAGTGACCCTGACCGGTTTGGAGGCGCTGTTCCTCGTGAGTACTGTGTGTGTGCGCGTGTGCGCGCTGCATTACATATGAGTTGTTTCCGCACGTGGCTTTATCATCCACTAATCTAGAACCTGTTCTCCTGTCAGACACCACACGGAACCGCAGGGACGGCGAAGTGAACGGGCGCGACTACCACTTTGTGTCGCGGCAGGTCTTCGAGCTGGACGCTGCAGCGGGAAAGTTCATTGAGTCAGGAGAGTTTGAGAAGAACCTGTACGGCACCAGCACGGATTCTGTGCGGCAGATCATCAACAGCGGGAAGATCTGCCTCCTGTGTCTGCACACTCAGGTGAGAGAGAGAGAGATGAAGCGGAGAAGGTGAAGAGCTGCAGTGTCTCTAAAACGCATCAGTGACTGTTGATGTTTTATTTCGTAGTCTTTGAAGGTGTTGCGCAGCTCTGATCTCAAGCCGTATATAATCTTCATCGCACCGCCGTCCCAGGAGCGACTGCGTGCTCTCTTAGCGAAAGATAACAAGAACCCAAAGGTAACCAAAGGATGGTTGTTTTTTTTTTCTTTCTCTTAAATGGTATCTTTGTGCTAAAATGCATTTCAAGCAAATTTTCACATAAATTAAAACATTCATATTTAGATAAAAATGTATAGTCTTATTTAACCACGTGTGTTTCCTGTGCGTCTGTGTGTGAAGCCAGAGGAGCTGAGGGACATCATCGAGAAGGCCAGAGAGATGGAGCAGAACTTCGGCCACCTGTTTGACGCTGCGATTGTGAACACTGACCAGGACAAGGCGTATCAGGAGCTGCTGCGCCTCATCAACAAACTGGACATGGAGCCTCAGTGGGTTCCTTCATCTTGGCTGCGCTGAGATCACTCCTCACTCACACACTCACACACTCACACGCACACGCACACACGCAGAACCCAACACACCCATGCTGTGCGTGGAGTTTAATGGGTTGCGTTAACCGGATAGTGGAGTGTCCACTTTGCTGGCATTCACTAAACATAACCACAACAACCCCGAGGCGTGACGCTTGTGGCTTTGTCGACTCACCAGACTGTAAATTAACAGCCCACATTCTGAGCAGCATAAGAAACGTACCGGTGTAGCTGGTAAAACAGGCGCAGTAGAGCGTTAGTGCTTCTATACAGCAGGGTTAGAAATAATATTTTGTTTATTTATAATTTGGGACAGAATGGCTCCTAAAAAGTGTCAGAGTGATCAGCGCGTTTCTGTACCGTGGACTGGAGACCGCCCATAAATATCCTGCACACGCCCAACTGAATCTCTGGATTCGTTCCCCAGCCTGAAACTGTTCCCTGCCTCACACTCATGTACACTTTTACAAGTTTCCTTTAGACTTGTTTATCTGACAAAAAAATATGTTAGTCTCCTCAGTTTCTGCTTCTGATCTACATAATTGACTTGTTTCATGCTGATAGCTGTCATGACAGCACTCAGCTTGTGTGTGTGTGTGTGTGTGTGTGTGTGTGTGTGTGTGTGTGTGTGTGTGTGTGTGTGTGTGTGTTCTGTTGCAGTATTCACATGCACTTCCAGAACTCAGAAGTGTTCCCAGTATTGTAAACAGTATTTTAGAGCAATATGGATGATTCACCTGCCGAGTGCATCAATGTCGTGGCTTAATTTAAAGTTCTGTCTTTCCTTTTCCTCTAGTCTGTGTCGTGTTCACGTTTTCATTAAATGCTGGGTTTCTGTGTTTAAATCTGTGACGAGTCGCGGCTCGTTAACTCTGTGGACTTTCAGAGGTGTCTCAGAGCTGAGGTGCTGTGTAGGTACACAGTGTGCGTGTGTGTGTGTATTTTCTTGTATAGACCTTTATGAGTTTATTATCGATGTTCTGGATCTAGACTCTCCTCAGCAGAAAACTGACTGTTCATATTTAGAAATGTTTAAAGCAAAGACTGTCACTGAAATGTAGACAAAGTATTATCTTGTGGTTAAACACACTGGAAACTGCTTTAATGAACTGTTTTATATTTCCAAATCAGCCTATATATTTATATTTACGTAATAAATCCTCCACACCATGTAATCTCCTGGCTCTGGTCAGACTGTGATCAACCTACCTGAGATCTACAGATGTTTATTGACTGTAGAAATAATGAATGTAGAATATCAGTCATGACTCTTGATATGTCTGAGAAACTGATTTTTGGATGCGTTACACATGCACATAATTAAAATCCTGATTGATAGAATGTGGTGTTTTATGCAAGGTTTGTACAGAATTCACAAGTTCTGGTTGCGTGTGTGCGCTCCCGTACATCTAAAGACCAGACCGAGGCCTTCCACACGTCACAGTGACCGCACTTCTAGTATTCTTTACTCGACTTTAACACTTGAGGACTTGTGTGAAGTCCAGCCTGCATGTCAAACCCCAGAGACGAAAGTTTAGACTTTGGCTTTGCATAACTAACTGAAGAAAGCAGACCAGGAGGTCAAATCGGAGCTCCAACATCTTGTGAAGAGACACGGGTCCTGTTTTAGCACCAAACAAACATCTATTCAAAGCGCTAACAAATGCCCAGATGTTCCATATGACGTAGGTCAAACCCGAAGAACTTTTAAAAGGTTCTATTCAGACAAGGTGGTCGATCGTGTCTCACTCTACATGTCAGAAGACTGAAGTGATTCCTGGAAGTCCACAGCGAGCTGCACATTTTCAGTGCTCAGATGTTTCCTGGGGTAAAGAGTGACACGTGTCCAGACGCGCACGGCTCCTGGCCGTCTGTGTGCTGCCTCATGTCTGACCTCATGGGCTTATATACGCACACTCATCTTTTTTGCTGATTTTTCTTGCTTCATGCAGAATTCAATAATGAGATTCTTTTCTACTTGTTACTAACAGGTCGTTATTCCTACTAGTTTACTCTTCCGCATCTCTGTGGTGTATGTGTGATCACCACAGTTCTACAGAGTTCTCTGAGTGTCTGTACCCATCTGTCTGCTCATCTGGCCACCGACTGCTGGTCTCTCAACAACAAGGTGTTTTTGTCTGCATCACTCCCACCCATTATTATTTTTTTATTTTTCTCCTAATCGAGCAGGGTTGTTCACATCTGGTCCTGGAGTCTCCGTGTCCAGCTGAGTTTTACTCTTAAACACTCACACACACCCAGTAACCTGATGATTAACAGATTAGTTCAATCAGTTGTGTTTGAGCAGGAACGTCACTAAACTGCTGAACCCTGAGACTGGGACTGGATCTGAGTCGCCACGCTTTACACACTGTCTAAAGATCAGCAGTTACACAGATACTCTAATCCTGCCCAGGTCAGATTCACTCAGATCACTTTCTCTTATCCTGACGGTTGAAGTGAACATTACCTGCACAAAATTGACATGGGTTTATACATTCCACTGCATCTGCCTTAACATTACGACCCTGAGAGGTAAAGTCAGGTGAAACTGGTTCTCTCATTACCGTGGCAGGAAGTGAAGTTGGAAAGCTGTTGAGTGTAAGGATCTTAGTGAGTATACACAGGCCAGATCAAGTTGTCTAGACGTCTGGGTTAGAGCGCCTCCAGAACTGCAGCTCTTCTGAGATGTTCCAGTCTGCAGGGCTCAGGACCGATCAAACGTCCAAACGAACTGTGGATGAAGACAAGTTTCTGGTAAGAATAATAAAATGATGTCATTCTTTTTGTTTTTACTGAATGCCTCCCCAGCTACACAACTTGGATTGACACACAGCCACGTACTCTGTATTTAAAGCACACTCGGTTAAAACTTATCTTACAGACAGGATTAGATCCCTGACCTTTAACGCAGCTCAAGTTATGTTTGTAACGCACTAATAAATGCGACATCCACAATGAAACACATGAGCACAGTTATTAAACTTTTCATGTCCTGTAATGTGTCCTGCTCTCACGCGTGAGAAAAGAAAACCCTGCCGTGTAATCATGACCAGTGAGGAACATTAGCAGGAGAGACATGATGTCATTCTACTGAGGTCATTTGGTTGAAGGTTTAATTAATGTTTGTGCACTGAGAACATTACAGTGTGTCGTTAAATTCTACACTGCTGCAGCGTCTCAACACCAATAATCTCCTAATAAAACTAATTACATTAAACTGTTGTGCTGTTAATTATTTGGTCATGAAAATGGTCATATTTATTGAGACTATTGTAAGTGTGTGTGCGTGTTATATAGCTGTTATGATTTTGCTGATTCTAATTCTAACAGGGATCATATTAACCGGGTCCGTGGATACACAGGCCTATTATTTCACCACCAGAGGGCTCTAGTTCAAGCTTTTAGTGATGAATCTCTGTCTCACACACACTTGTTCTCTATACCGCTCGTCCTGTGGAGACCTGGGCACATCTTCATAAAGTTTCTTAAGATTTTTAAGTAAAGTTGCTCCTAATGTCCTCTTTGACATTATGACATTTTGTTAAAATTTCCCCTTAAATTTAGGCCTAAATCTTAATGAAGATAAAAATGATTCACAAAACATCTTGGCTCTAAAAACAGCTCCTAAGGTAAAACTAGTTAGAGAGTAGAGAGGAGGACATTCAATTGTTCGATAGTTCAGGACTGGAGTTTCCTACAGTCTACCTGAGCCTCCAGGAACAAACTGGACTCCATTTAATTTAAACACATCTCCTGTTATACTGAACTTCCAGTCTCACACAGTATGAGTGCAGATCAATTCCTGCTCTCCGTTATCACCCAGATGAGGATGGGTTCCCTGTTGAGTCCGGTTCCTCTCAAGGTTTCTTCCTATTACCATCTCAGGGAGTTTTTCCCTCAGTCACCCTCGGCTCGTTCATCAGGTACCATCTGATCATTCTGATTCACACACACTCATTTCATACAAACTTACTTCTTTTGATTGTGTAAAGCTGCTTTGCGACAATGTCAATTGTTAAAAGCGCTATATAAATAAAATTGAATGAATGAATGAATGAATGAATGAATGAACATTTAAGAAGCTTAAGAGTTTCTATAGCAGAGGACAAAATGGCAGAAGGAAGAAATATTCTCCAAACACTGAACGTAAAGCTAAAAGTAAACGCTGCTCTTCTGTCTGATCTGGTTTTCTTGTTGTTTTACTTCCTTCCATCTCTGTTGGATTGTTGGCTACAAACCATCCAAAAGTGCAGCTTAAATAAACTGTCCTGTGATCATGTAAACTGTAAACGCTGAGACATTTTGCTCCCATCAATCTGAAATGGATCACAAGTAATAAAATCAGTACGATAAATAAATGTAAGAACTTTAATATAGTAACTACTGTGTGGAAATTGGTTGCTTCAAAAGTCGACACATTTTCAACAGTTGGCTGTTTAATTATCTTTAAGATATTTAGCCTATAACAAAAAACTTTGCATAAAGTAGCCTGTAGTCATGATTATACAATTTCTTCTATTAACCCTATTATCATACATTATATTTTCACAAAGAGCTTTACAGATTTTTTATCAACCAAACACAGTCCTTGAATTGCTGCGTCATCCCTAGCAACGGGGTCGCCCACACCCCCTCACTAAGATAAAGGGTTGCTCTGAGAAGTTTCCTAAATGACTTTTAGTCTAGGACTCCCAGCTAGGACTGTTTAGGCTAAGACAGGAGCTCTCTGAGAGAATTCTATGAAGCTTTGTGAGTACGGGCCCAGGTGAGTATCTCAGGAGATTTGGGTCACTAGTCGGGGTTCACACTGGATACGGTGACAATCCATCGAATATATCATCCAGGATATATAATACAGAATTAACAATCCAGGATAATGTTGGAATCAGAAACCCAGCGATACACAGAGAGAAGCTCTCACGGCACTGAATGGGATTCACTCCTAATGATGAAGTAAATAAATTGATGCAGAAATATATATATATATATATATATATATATATAGGTGAAATAGATAAAGTGATTTCCACATGGGTGCAGTTTAAGAACTGGTTCTGGTGGAACAGTTCTCTCTGTGTTCCCTAAGTGTTCCCTCTGCGTTCTCTCTGCATTCTTTCAGTGTCCCCTAAGTGTTCCCTCTGCGTTCTCTCTGCATTCTTTCAGTGTCCCCTAAGTGTTCCCTCTGCGTTCTCTCTGTGTTATCTCTGTTTTCCCTCTGCGTTCTCTCAGTGTTCCCTAAGTGTTCTCCCTGTTCTCTCTGTTCCCTCAGTGTTCCCTCAGTATTCTCTCAGTGTTCTCTCTGTGTTCTCTCAGCATTCTTTCAGTGTTCTTTCAGTGTTCTCTCGGTGTTTTCTCTGTGTTCCCTCAGTGTTCCCTCAGTGTTCCCTCAGTGTTCCATCTGTGTTCCCTCTGTTTTCTCTCAGTGTTCTTTCAGTATTCTCTCAGTGTTCCCTAAGTGTTCTCTCAGTGTTCCCTCTGCGTTCTCTCGGTGTTCCCTCTGTGTTTTCTCTGTGTTCCCTCAGTGTTTCCTCAGTGTTCCCTCAGTGTTTTCTCAGTGTTTTCTCAGTGTTCTCTCAGTGTTCCTTCAGTGTTCTCTCTGTGTTATCTGTGTTCCCTCTGTTTTCTCTCAGTGTTCTCTCAGAGTTCTCTCAGTGTTCTTTCAGTATTCTGTCTGTATTCTCTCTGTGTTCTCTCAGTGTTCCCTCTGCTTTCTCTCAGTGTTCCCTAAGTGTTCCCTCTGTGTTCTCTCAGTCTTCCCTAAGTGTTCTCTCTGTGTTCCATCTGTGTTCCCTCTGTTTTCTCTCAGTGTTCTTTCAGTATTCTCTCAGTGTTCCCTAAGTGTTCCCTCTGCGTTCTCTCTGTGTTATCTCTGTTTTCCCTCTGCGTTCTCTCAGTGTTCCCTAAGTGTTCTCCCTGTTCTCTCTGTTCCCTCAGTGTTCCCTCAGTATTCTCTCAGTGTTCTCTCTGTGTTCTCTCAGCATTCTTTCAGTGTTCTTTCAGTGTTCTCTCGGTGTTTTCTCTGTGTTCCCTCAGTGTTCCCTCAGTGTTCCCTCAGTGTTCCATCTGTGTTCCCTCTGTTTTCTCTCAGTGTTCTTTCAGTATTCTCTCAGTGTTCCCTAAGTGTTCTCTCAGTGTTCCCTCTGCGTTCTCTCGGTGTTCCCTCTGTGTTTTCTCTGTGTTCCCTCAGTGTTTCCTCAGTGTTCCCTCAGTGTTTTCTCAGTGTTTTCTCAGTGTTCTCTCAGTGTTCCTTCAGTGTTCTCTCTGTGTTATCTGTGTTCCCTCTGTTTTCTCTCAGTGTTCTCTCAGAGTTCTCTCAGTGTTCTTTCAGTATTCTGTCTGTGTTCTCTCTGTGTTCTCTCAGTGTTCCCTCTGCTTTCTCTCAGTGTTCCCTAAGTGTTCCCTCTGTGTTCTCTCAGTCTTCCCTAAGTGTTCTCTCTGTATTCCATCTGTGTTCCCTCTGTTTTCTCTCAGTGTTCTTTCAGTATTCTCTCAGTGTTCCCTAAGTGTTCTCTCAGTGTTCCCTCTGCGTTCTCTGTGTTTTCTCAGTGTTCTCTCTGTTCTCTCAGTGTTCTTTCAGTATTCTCTCAGTGTTCTCTCAGTGTTCCCTAAGTGTTCCCTAAGTGTTCCCTAAGTGTTCCCTAAGTGTTCCCTCTGTGTTCCCTCAGTGTTCCCTCAGTGTTCCCTCAGTGTTCTCTCTGTGTTCCCTCAGTGTTCCCTCAGTGTTCCTTCAGTGTTCTCTCTGTGTTCCCTCAGTGTTCCCTCAGTGTTCCCTCAGTGTTCCCTCAGTGTTCCCTCAGTGTTCCATCTGTGTTCCCTCTGTTTTCTCTCAGTGTTCTCTCAGAGTTCTCTCAGTGTTCTTTCAGTATTCTGTCTGTATTCTCTCTGTGTTCTCTCAGTGTTCCCTCTGCTTTCTCTCAGTGTTCCCTAAGTGTTCCCTCTGTGTTCTCTCAGTCTTCCCTAAGTGTTCTCTCTGTATTCCATCTGTGTTCCCTCTGTTTTCTCTCAGTGTTCTTTCAGTATTCTCTCAGTGTTCCCTAAGTGTTCTCTCAGTCTTCCCTAAGTGTTCTCTGTGTTTTCTCAGTGTTCTCTCTGCGTTCTCTCTGTGTTCTTTCAGTGTTCTCTCAGTGTTCTCTCAGTATTCTCTCAGTGTTCCCTAAGTGTTCCCTCTGCGTTCTCTCTGTGTTATCTCTGTTTTCCCTCTGCGTTCTCTCAGTGTTCCCTAAGTGTTCTCCCTGTTCTCTCTGTTCCCTCAGTGTTCCCTCAGTATTCTCTCAGTATTCTCTCAGTATTCTCTCAGTGTTCTCTCTGTGTTCTCTCAGCATTCTTTCAGTGTTCTTTCAGTGTTCTCTCGGTGTTCTCTCGGTGTTTTCTCTGTGTTTTCTCTGTGTTCCCTCAGTGTTCCCTCAGTGTTCCCTCAGTGTTTTCTCAGTGTTCTCTCAGTGTTCCTTCAGTGTTCTCTCTGTGTTATCTGTATTCCCTCAGTGTTCCCTCAGTGTTCCCTCAGTGTTCCATCTGTGTTCCCTCTGTTTTCTCTCAGTGTTCTCTCAGAGTTCTCTCAGTGTTCTTTCAGTATTCTGTCTGTATTCTCTCTGTGTTCTCTCAGTGTTCCCTCTGCTTTCTCTCAGTGTTCACTAAGTGTTCCCTCTGTGTTCTCTCAGTCTTCCCTAAGTGTTCTCTCTGTATTCCATCTGTGTTCCCTCTGTTTTCTCTCAGTGTTCTTTCAGTATTCTCTCAGTGTTCCCTAAGTGTTCTCTCAGTGTTCCCTCTGCGTTCTCTGTGTTTTCTCAGTGTTCTCTCTGTTCTCTCAGTGTTCTTTCAGTATTCTCTCAGTGTTCTCTCAGTGTTCCCTAAGTGTTCCCTAAGTGTTCCCTAAGTGTTCCCTAAGTGTTCCCTCTGTGTTCCCTCAGTGTTCCCTCAGTGTTCCCTCAGTGTTCTCTCTGTGTTCCCTCAGTGTTCCCTCAGTGTTCCTTCAGTGTTCTCTCTGTGTTCCCTCAGTGTTCCCTCAGTGTTCCCTCAGTGTTCCCTCAGTGTTCCCTCAGTGTTCCATCTGTGTTCCCTCTGTTTTCTCTCAGTGTTCTCTCAGAGTTCTCTCAGTGTTCTTTCAGTATTCTGTCTGTATTCTCTCTGTGTTCTCTCAGTGTTCCCTCTGCTTTCTCTCAGTGTTCACTAAGTGTTCCCTCTGTGTTCTCTCAGTCTTCCCTAAGTGTTCTCTCTGTATTCCATCTGTGTTCCCTCTGTTTTCTCTCAGTGTTCTTTCAGTATTCTCTCAGTGTTCCCTAAGTGTTCTCTCAGTGTTCCCTCTGCGTTCTCTGTGTTTTCTCAGTGTTCTCTCTGTTCTCTCAGTGTTCTTTCAGTATTCTCTCAGTGTTCTCTCAGTGTTCCCTAAGTGTTCCCTAAGTGTTCCCTAAGTGTTCCCTAAGTGTTCCCTCTGTGTTCCCTCAGTGTTCCCTCAGTGTTCCCTCAGTGTTCTCTCTGTGTTCCCTCAGTGTTCCCTCAGTGTTCCTTCAGTGTTCTCTCTGTGTTCCCTCAGTGTTCCCTCAGTGTTCCCTCAGTGTTCCCTCAGTGTTCCCTCAGTGTTCCATCTGTGTTCCCTCTGTTTTCTCTCAGTGTTCTCTCAGAGTTCTCTCAGTGTTCTTTCAGTATTCTCTCAGTGTTCCCTAAGTGTTCTCTCTGTGTTCTCTCAGTGTTCCCTAAGTGTTCTCTCAGTGTTCCCTAAGTGTTCTCTCAGTGTTTTCTCAGGGTTCTCTCAGTGTTCCCTCTGTGTTCCCTCTGTGTTCTCTCAGTGTTCTCTCTGTGTTCCCTCAGTGTTCCCTCTGCTTTCTCTCAGTGTTCCATCTGTGTTCCCTCTGTTTTCTCTCTGTGTTCTTTCAGTATTCTTTCAGTGTTCCCTAAGTGTTCTCTCTGTTCTCTCTGTTCTCTCTCTGTTCTCCCTGTGTTCTCTCTGTGTTCTCTCTGTGTTCTCTCTGTTCTTTCTGTGTTCTCTCAGCGTTCTCTCAGCGTTCTCTCCGTGTTCTCTCCGTGTTCTCTCCGTGTTTGTTTTCTCCGTGTTTTCTCCGTGTTCTCTCTGTGTTCTCTCTGTTCTCTGTGTTCTTTCAGTGTTCCCTAAGTGTTCTCTCTGTGTTCCCTCAGTGTTCTCTCTGTGTTCCCTCAGTGTTCCCTCAGTGTTCCCTCAGTGTTCCTTCAGTGTTCTCTCAGTGTTCTCTCTGTGTTCCCTAAGTGTTCCCTAAGTGTTCCCTCTGCGTTCTCTCAGTGTTCTCTCAGTCTTCCCTAAGTGTTCTCTCTGTGTTCCATCTGTGTTCCCTCTGTTTTCTCTCTGTGTTCTTTCAGTATTCTTTCAGTGTTCCCTAAGTGTTCTCTCTGTTCTCTCTGTTCTCTCTCTGTTCTCTCTCTGTTCTCTCTGTGTTCTCCCTGTGTTCTCTCTGTGTTCTCTCTGTTCTCTCTGTGTTCTCTCTGTGTTCTCTCAGCGTTCTCTCAGCGTTCTCTCCGTGTTCTCTCCGTGTTTGTTTTCTCCGTGTTTTCTCCGTGTTCTCTCTGTGTTCTCTCTGTTCTCTCAGTGTTCTTTCAGTGTTCCCTAAGTGTTCTCTCTGTGTTCCCTCAGTGTTCCCTCAGTGTTCCCTCAGTGTTCCTTCAGTGTTCTCTCTGTGTTATCTGTATTCCCTCAGTGTTCCCTCAGTGTTCCCTCAGTGTTCCATCTGTGTTCCCTCTGTTTTCTCTCAGTGTTCTCTCAGAGTTCACTCAGTGTTCTTTCAGTATTCTCTCAGTGTTCCCTAAGTGTTCCCTAAGTGTTCTCTCTGTGTTCTCTCTGTGTTCCCTAAGTGTTCTCTCAGTGTTCTCTCAGTCTTCCCTAAGTGTTCTCTCTGTGTTCTCTCAGTGTTCCCTAAGTGTTCTCTCTGTTCTCTCAGTGTTCTCTCAGTCTTCCCTAAGTGTTCTCTCTGTGTTCTCTCAGTCTTCCCTAAGTGTTCTCTCTGTGTTCTCTCAGTGTTCCCTAAGTGTTCTCTCTGTTCTCTCAGTGTTCTCTCAGTCTTCCCTAAGTGTTCTCTCTGTGTTCTCTCAGTGTTCCCTAAGTGTTCTCTCCGTGTTCTTTCCGTGTTCTCTCTGTGTTCTCTCTGTTCTCTCAGTGTTCTTTCAGTGTTCCCTAAGTGTTCTCTCTGTGTTCCCTCAGTGTTCTCTCTGTGTTCCCTCAGTGTTCTCTCAGTGTTCCCTCAGTGTTCCCTCAGTGTTCTCTCAGTGTTCCCTCAGTGTTCCCTCAGTGTTCCCTCAGTGTTCCCTCTGTGTTATCTGTATTCTCTCAGTGTTCCCTCAGTGTTCCCTCAGTGTTCCCTCAGTGTTCCATCTGTGTTCCCTCTGTTTTCTCTCAGTGTTCTCTCAGAGTTCTCTCAGTGTTCTTTCAGTATTCTCTCAGTGTTCCCTAAGTGTTCTCTCTGTGTTCTCTCTGTGTTCCCTAAGTGTTCTCTCAGTGTTCTCTCAGTCTTCCCTAAGTGTTCTCTCTGTGTTCTCTCAGTGTTCCCTAAGTGTTCTCTCTGTTCTCTCAGTGTTCTCTCAGTCTTCCCTAAGTGTTCTTTCTGTGTTCTCTCAGTGTTCCCTAAGTGTTCTCTCTGTTCTCTCTGTGTTCTCTCTGTTCTCTCAGTGTTCTCCCCCATGTGTTCTCTTTGTTCTTTC
>JAAGKR010007714.1:19625-35067 GCA_011419295.1 Clarias macrocephalus | reverse complement strand
TGTGTGTGTGTGTGTGTGCATGTGTGTGTATGTGTGTGTGTGCATGTATTAATATAGACGCAACTTAGGTTCAAAGACAGGCCCAGAATCCTATCAAAGAAAGGTGCTTTCCACACACACACACACACACACACACACACACACACACACACACACACACACACACACACACCTATGTTATAGGTATTTTATAACTAATTATGATTTATTAAATACTATGAAACATGTCACTGAAACAAATTTAAAGGTCAAAAAAATGTTTTTGCAGAAATCCTTGGATGAATCCAGAAATCAAAAATCTGGAATTTTCTGAAAAACGTTCAGTTTATGATGAGCAGGAAGGTTGAATATAAATCAGGAATTTTTTTTTACTTTTTAATGGAAGATTGAACATTCCTTTATTTTTTTTATGTATTTGTTTATTTATTTGTTTGTTTGTTTAGAAAACCTATATATATATATATATATTAAACATTTTGTGCAATTTTTCTCTTTTTATTTTCTAAACATTTTCATATCATTACATGTTGATCTTCTTATTTATTCATTTATTTGTCCGTTTGTTTAGTTTACATTCTGTTTTATTTGTTACTTTTTAAATTTCTCTACTTTGGTCAAACTCATATTCTTCTTGTTATTAATGTAGTTTCATTTACTTATTTATTTAATTAGTTTTTTAAACAAATATATTTAAATTTTTATAAATCTTCTATTACAACTTACTTTACCTTTTTATGCTAATACATAATCTAATTTATTTACTTAATATTAATAAAGTATTTTTTGGTATAAAACAGCAGAGTATCTCTGTATAAAGACTTCAACATTAATTGCACACCAGAAGTGAATCACAGTTTTCACACTGATCGATGTGCTGCAGTGCTACACTGATATTAAATTACTGTCCAATCAGCTGTAAGTGGGCGTGGCTTTTATCAGAGAAATGAACTGTGATAAGAATCGTTATTTAAAAATTGTTTCCATTTTTAAAAACACACCGTTTTAGCACAGGTTTTGTTTTCAAATGTATTAAAATATGCCATAATTATACAATTTGAATCTCATTAATTTTAAACACTGAAGATAAAATCAACATAAAATGAACAATGACCTTAATGACTTACAGCGTCGAGGCGACGCCCTTCATTAATTGATTATTTGCTCCCTAAGCAGGAGGTTATTTTCATGCTAAGGACAAACTTCTGTCCTCTACTGAAGTCTAATCTATAACACACACACACACACACACACACACACACACACACACACACACACACACACACACACACACACACCTCCTAACAGCTGAAATAGCCCGAGCTGAGAGATTACATGGCGTTTTTGCATCGACGAATCTAGGATGGGTCACTGAGCTTCTGGGCCAAGATCTGTGTGATCCGAACTGGGCAGCAGACACACACACACACACACACACACACACACACACACACACACACACACACACACACACACACACACACACTCAAACAGAAGGGCTTTGTTTGCAAAGGAGACTGCAATCTCAGATATCAAAGGCAGACTTGGTCAATGAGACAAGAAGAGCAGGAGTGACAGGATGCAGACAGAAAGAGAGAGAGAGAGAGAGAGAGAAAGAAGCCTCTCAGGATTAATATTAACAAAATACAGGACTGCATTAAATAAAAGCAGAGTATAATATTTATCTAAGATATGGAAGTAGTGAAGATGATGAGAGTGGTGGAGTTGTAACGGCATGGTAGTGAATGATGTAGGTGTAATGGTGTGGAAGTTAAGGTGGAAGTGGTAGAGGTGTAATGGCATGGAAGTGAAGATGGTTTGATTCTGTAAAGCTGCTTTGCGGCAATGACCACTGGTAAAAGTGGCGCATAAATAAAACTGAATTGAATTGGATTGAAAATGGTGTAGTGACATGGATTGGAAAATGGTGGAAGTTATGGAGATATAATGGCATGGATGTAAACTTGGTAGAGGTTATGGAGATGTAATGGTGTGGAAGTTAAGGTGAAAGTGGTGTAGGTGTAATGGTATGAAAGTGAAGGTGGTAGATGTGATGGAGACGGAATCGTGTGGAAATGAAGGTGAAGGTGGTGGACGCATAATGGCAAGGAAGGGAAGATGATGGAAGTGGTGGAGGCATAATGGTGAGGAAGTAAAGATGATGAAAGTGGTGGCGGTGTAATGGCATGGAAATGATGAAGATAGAAGTGATGGTGTGGCATGGATCTGAAGATGGCGGAAGTTATGGAGATGTAATGGCATGGACGTTAAGGTGGAGGTGATGGAGGTGTAATGGTAAGAACGTCAAGGTGGAGGTGGTGGAGACATAAAGGCGTGGACGTGAAGATGATGGAAAGGATGAATTTGTAATAATGTGCAAGTGAAGGTGATGAAGGCAGTGGCAAAAATCAAGATATTGTGGACTAAAAGAATTGATACCGATGTAATGATGTGGATGTGTTGGACGAGGTGATGGAGATGATGAGCTGACGAGTTGTAGTGGGGTGAAAGTGAAGACGGAGATGGTGGAGGGTTGATGATGTCATGGTGTAGGATTCGGTTCTGAATATAACAGGGTGGTGTAAGAGATGGTAATATTATGATGTAATGTCAGGAAGAGTCGAAAGTAAGAATAATGGAGATGTAATGGTGTGGAAGTGGAAATGAAGGACAGATGACTCAGGCTTACTCACTTTCAGTAAGCACTTTGCTCCTGGTCAGGGTGGTGGTGGATCTGGAGTCTTTCCCAGGAACTGTGGGAGTGAGACGGGAATACACCCTGGGTGGGATGCAGGTCAGTGGCAGGGCAATTTAGGGGGCTGTTATCTATATATGGTGTTTCAGTAACAGTCTTAATTCTGGAGGAATATGGTTGAGTTCCATAAAAGGATGGATGGCAGTTGCCCCACTATAGATCCAGGTTGCTCAAGAAAGTAAAAGTAAATGGATTATAAGGAATTCTCAAGTGATGTTGGGGCAAGAGAATGAATCATGCAGACAGGATGGGGGCGAGAGCGATAATGAAACAGGTATAAAGAGAAAGATTGAGAGAGGGGGTGGGGTGTTGGTGGAGGAATATCAGAGCGATTAAGGGAAATTCCTGATGCCTTGAAGAACCAAGGTCTTAAAACAAACCCCACATCATGCTTTTTAAAGGTCCCCTCTGAAACACACACACACACACACACACACACACATAACACGGTCCACACACAGAAACACACACACACACACACACACACAGAAAGTAGCTCGGGGTCATAATAATAACTGCCTTCTCTTTATGCCCCATATTCACCTCTGTTACTCAATATTTCTCCATCCAATATTCACCTGACTCCTATTTGAAATCATTAAAACTTAATTCCACTTGACACTCTGTTTATCGAGAGCTAGAGCCCCCGGGGCATCCAGGCACATCCGTCATGGTCCACACCCACACACACACAAACCAATAACCTCACACACAGCTGCCGAGTCAGCAGGACCCAGATATTGCTGAGCGTCCCCGAAGCATCTTTCCGCCTGTCAGTCATCCAGGAAAAAGATGGCTAAACGCATCAGTCTTCCTGACAGATCTATGGAAGCTGTGGCTGGAGAGATCAGGCTCAGTAACATGTATGGATTTATTGGTCCTGTAACACTGAGCAAACGTGGCATTCTGTGAGTTTTGACTTTTGTGCCGATGCGAACAAGTGGATAAAATTTCCTCAGTCAGCGAAACATAAGCATGAAGAACCAAATCCAAGAACCCAAAGTTCTACCCTGGAGAGTCTTGGCATTCTTACTTAAATCTGCAATTATTAACTGATTATTAGAGTGAAATGATTATTGATTCCATGATACACTTTTGTTCAAATCTGTACACAAAGCTGTATCCTTGAGGATATGACTACAGTGACTATTGGTCCACTAAATGGTGCAAACAAACGATCAGAAATAATGAATAATCAGACAATTAGAAAAGATGATATGTGAATGAAAAAAGAACAGAGCTCAATGGTAAAAGAAATTATAAGAAGACTCTGGGGAAGGATCAGCCACATGGTAGACAAACCCTCAAGAAAGTGCAAGGCAAGTGGAAAAAATTATATTTGATCTTTGATGCTGAAACACAGATAAAGACATCAAAATTTTGGGGGTACTCATTGAGACAAGTGGAAAGACATGGCAGATCCTGGACTGGATGCTAGGACTATATCCCAATCCCAAGAGGGACAGATCAAAAGGACAAACAATACCAATATACCCACAAAGACACCTGAGTGGTACTTGAGTTGTGGATATATACCTTATATTAGGTATACAGGTAGACCATACAGTAATTTGAGTTCTTTAATTACTGGACATTTTTGCACCCTTGTGGGTACCACACCAGTGGCAGCACTGGTAGATTGTCTACAGTACATTAAGATCATTTGATCATTCAGTCAAATTCAGGCTACAACTGCTTTTGGAGAAAGATATATTTATATGTTTTATTCTGTTTGTCCCTACAGGTGCAACAGAGCTTCTTTAGGTCCAAGAAGGTAAAAGGAACATGCCATTGACTTTCACTGGGAAATAAACGTACACAAAACACAACCACATCAGTGATATTAAATATGGTACCCTCCATCCATCCTTCAAGCTGGCATTGCTATAGGTGTGGGTTGGCTGCAATGACCTCTGACTTTATTGCTTTAAGGAAAGTTATGTTGCTGAGGCCCTCAACCTTGGGCAACCCATAAGCATATACAGTTAGACACACTGATACACATCCAATCCTGCCTGAATGGAACCACTACCCATAATTACCCATACATATTCAGGTATAGACCTGTCGCCAGGAGTAATGCCAGTCTTGAAATTCATCATGAAATTGTACAATAGATCATTTATGTCTTAAGTCTTAAACTTAATCTTCACAAGATGCATAATTTTTAAACTGATATGAAACAAACATTTTTTATATGGGACCAGCATTAAGGGTGCCCTGTATGCTGTGGATGGATTTGTGGCATTGGCTGGGAATCAAACCTGTTCCACTGTTCCTGACAGGTGAGAAGCACACTACGAGCCACCAAAATTCCACAAACTTCCACGATAAGATAACAAAAACATGAGCCAACTAACTCCTTGTACTAAATTTGGAAAGTTATTAGACAGCAATTAAGGCTAGAATATCTCAAATAAGTCAACAAAATGTGTCGCTGCTGAGAATCATTTTGCATGACTGGAGCCTAGTGACTCGTAGATGCTAGGGAAATACATTTTAAGTGGAGTAAAACAACAAAAGGAACTAAAAACCCCTCTTTGCTTGGATGAGACTGCGAACATCCCGTTGCTAGCTAGTTAGCTGGTTAATGTTGAGAACCATTGTGAGATGTTTTTGTATGTGTTTCCAGGGGGAAATTATGTGATTTTAGCTTAGGGAACAAACGTTATGAATGTACTATTTACTATGATGGTTTATCTTGTTAGCTCAACATATTTATGTTTGCTAATACATCACAGGCTGTATGCTAACTATCTTCAGAACATGTTTTATACAACATTTTTACATCAGATTTGTTGGTGACCCACGACGACATGTCAAAATGGTCCCTTTCATTCAATCTCCTCTTTCCTTTAGCCCTTCATCCCTATCAAAAAATGGAGCAAGGGGACCCCAGAGGGAACCCTGCAAATGACTGAAAGAGAAAATGCAGGACGAGGGAAGCCCAGATCAAGATGTACGCTGATACCTTCTTTTGTGAGAGTTTCAGAGACAGAAGGGACAATGCTGGGTTTATCAGCCCAACAAAAGCCCTCTTTAGTGGGGTTAGGGAGGCTGAGAAACCCTGGCAGATGGAGACTAAGGGGCCCAGGTATCATGTAGGCATTAGGGACGAAGCTTTTAGAGGTTTTTAGTGCGACGCTCACCTCCATCCGCTTGCCAAGGATGTGAAGAATAGATAAGAGAGGCAGGTAACTTCAGATGAGGCTAATGCAGTGACTACAGAGAGATCAGACCAGCAGATTAGCAGAAAAAAATATATGAATGAGACAGATGGGGGTTTGTTAGACACATATATATATATATATATATATATATATATATATATATATATATATATATATATATATATAGGGGTTGGACAATGAAACAGAAATGCCTGATTTAAACCACAATAATTCATTCAGTACGGCCTCTTTTTGCAGCCAATTAAACATCAATTCGTCTTGGGAAGGACAGATACAAGTCCTGCACAGTGGCCAGAGGGATTTTGAGCCATTATTGTTACAGAATAGTGTCCAGGTCACTACGTGATGCTGGTGGAGGAAAACCTTTCCTGACTTGCTCCTCCAAAACACCTCAAAGTGGCTCAAGAATAATTAGATCTGGTGACTGTGCAGGCCATGGGACATGTTCAACTTCACTTTCATGTTCATCAAACCACTCTGTTACCAGTCTTGCTGTGTGTATTGGTGCATTATCATCCTGATACCCAGCACCGCACATAGTCCTCCAGAATGGTTCGGTAGTCCTTGGCAGTGATGCGCCCATCTAGCACAAGTATTGGACCTAGGGAATGCCATGATATTGCAGCCAAAACCATCACTGATCCACACCCATGTTTCACTCTGGGCATGCGACAGTCTGGGTGGTACAGTCGCTTCTTTGGGGCTTCTCCACACCGTCACTCTCCTGGATGTGGGAAAGAGAGTGAAAGTGAACTTATCAGAGAACAATACATGTTTCACATTGTCCACAGCCCAAGATTTTCACTGCTGGCACCATTGAAACTGACCTTTGGCACTGGCACGAGTAGAATTACATTTTATGTATGCACTTATTTACATTTAGCCACAGGCACAAAATTCCATAAAAGGCACAGCTTACAGAAAGATGCAAACAAAATAGTGGTGATAAGGGTTATAAATTTTAGTCCTCCTCACTGATAGGAAATAATATGAAAGAAAGAGAGAGAGAGAGAGAGAGAGAGAGAGAGAGAGAGAGATTTTTTAAAAAGTTTTCTTCTAGAAGCAGAAATATGTACAGTAATAAATGCATTCATTTCAATAGGTCCTGATAAGCCCATTGAAAATCCGGTCCCCATTATGCAGTGATACCTGAATGTGTGTGATTCAACAGTCTCATATCTGATGATATTCCTGAATCTGCTATGATATGATACAAAACTGTGTTTTGATTTAGTATAGGCTACACAAGTGCAGGAGAGAAAACGTACAGTACAAACAATTTTCCAAACGAACTGCGTAAACGCTCGTGCAAATGATTTACATTCTTACACAGAGTTTGTCTGACCTCAGTCCAGGGAGACATCATGAGTAATCCGTCTTCAGACTCAACACTGCAGTGCGAGCATGTGTATGTATGTGTGTTTATGTGTCTGCGTTTGTGTATGTGTGTAAGAAGGTGGCCGATATCACCACATCAAAGACAGGGAGAAGCGCATCAGCAGCTGCTTGGTCTGCTTTCAAAGAATCAAAACACACCACGATGCCCACCTACCTAGTGAAACAAGTCATCACACACACACACACACACACACACACACACACACACACACACACACACACACACACACACACACACACACACATATGTTGGTGCCTTCTTCATCCTTCACTATCTTTTTAAAACCCCCAAACCTCTCACCATGAGAGACTTTGAAGTCATACACAATCTACTGATGTAAATCACTGTCACACACTCACACACACAGAGACACTCATACACACATGTTCAGTGTGGCCACCAAGTGGACATTTCAGTGAACAAAAGATGGGAATTGAGTTCCATATATAATGACTGGAGAGGACACTTAGTTTTTCATAATTTTAGCCAATTCAGTAAATAAATAGTAGTAAATAGTAGTAAATAATAGCATTTAACCTTGTTTGTGTGTAAGTAAAAGAGAGAGAGAGAGAGAGAGAGAGATGTACTTCATTTAGGAGTTTTTCTTAGGTACATTAATATGTACAGTAACATATGCATGATCTTGAAAAGGTCCTTACAAGCACATAGAAATTCCCATCCACATTATGCAGTAATGCCTGAATGTACAAGTGCGACTGTATATGTAGAACATTAGTGCTTGTGTGTATTTAACCTAACTGGTGTTTTAGGGCAATAAAAGTGTTTTAAAAGTGTTTTCCAATCATTTAATAACTTGATGTGTATGTCTTTAGTTTTTATATCATTGTGGGGACATCTGATCATTTTGACCTTGTGGAGAACAGCCATATGAAAACTGGTTTTACTGAGAAGAAAAATTCTGCTTTAATTAAAACAACAACAACATATGAAAGCTTTTTGATAAGTGATGTTAGGGTTAAATCAAAATGTAGCATAGCATCAATTAGCTACAGTATTTTAACTGCAGGTCCTAAAGGGCATTGGTGTGTCAGTGGTTGATTTCTTGCCTGGCTTGCAGAAAGCTTGGGTTTGATTCCCAGTCACTGGTGCCAGGCCCAAGCCTGGATGAAATAGGAGGGTTGCAACAGGAACAGCATCTGTAAAACCTGTTGTGTGGATCAGATGGTTCGCTGTAGCATCCCCTTGACGGGAGCAGCTAAAATACAAACACCATTTTAATAGAAGGTCCTTAGAAGGATAATACAAATAATACATATTTATCCCTTTGTGAGGACCATAAAGGACAGAATATAATATGTAATATTTTAACTAGCATATGCAGGTAACAAGATATTAACTTAGACTATTTAAGCCAGCTAGCATCAATCATTAAGTGAACAATTGTGAAAATTTTATTTACAACCAGACACACAGCAATTGTAGCTCCTCAGGATAAGCTGACTAGCAATATACTGTAAAAAAAAGATGTGTTAGCTAAAGTGGCTGATATGCTCCTGCACTTTGTGACCCCTTACTAGAGGAGTGTGTAAGTCCTTGTTAGGGTTTGTACCTTGTTTCCTGCACCTCCCGTTAGCATTGTGCACTAAGGGCGAGGCTTTCAAGTTCCCTCTACATCATAGGTCCCAAAAGAACTATTAGTGGGTGGAGCCCTGGGTGGTGTCATTCAGTCTGAGAAACTTTCTCTCTCATCCATACACATTCTCATACACACAAATATGACAGAACACACAGTATATACGAACAAGGAATAGAGAGATTGTGTGTGTGAGGGAGTACTATAACTATTCTCAGGAAGTTCCCATGTGTGAAATCAGGAAGTAGAGGTTATTCCTTCAGGAAGTGTTTGTTTGACAATGTGACTATGAGGTCATCTGAAGGACATTAGCTAATGTGGTTAATGCAAACAGTTTAAACCGAACACTAATAAGCGAAGTACTAGTAAGCATATGAGACTTAAGCAGATATGCAGCAGTAATTTTCACTAGCTACTGGCTATTCAGTGCTTTAGGTTAGCAGTTAGCATGGCAACAAGGCAAAACACACAAAAAAGCAATGTGTAGGCTACAGACGACAAATTCTTCAGAATCTAAAGTCACAACATTGTAATAAAAAGGAAAACACCTGAAGCGCTGACTGTTGTTGTATAATGCTAACGGTCAACTCTTAGCACCTTTAAAGTGTAATTTTTAATCAAACGAAGCATTTTAAAAAAATAATTCCAACACATCTGAGGTAAATGTTGATGTTCTGGATGGATTTGTCTCATTATTGGTGTCACTGGGTTGTTCTGTGTTCTGTTGTACATATTAAACACGTTCTAGCTAGTCAACTGTAGGTCAAAAAGTTAGCTAGTTCTGTGAGAGAGACAGAGAGAGAGGTGTCTTCTCTTAGCTCATAATAATCATGATAAATGTGTCTGTCTCTGCCAATAAAAACATCCTGGAACAAGCTGCGTGTGTGTGTCTGTGTGTATGTGTGTGGTTTGAGGTCAGCTCTCTGCAGGTGCTCATTGTTCGGCCAATTAGCGAAAAATAAATGATAGCAAGAGAAACTGCACAACTGACCCTCACACACACACACACACACACAAACACACACACACACACACACACACACACTGATTTTTCAGTAATTCTTTCTTTTTAAAAAAAAAAAACAGTATTTGATTGTTTTTTCTTTATGCATCAAGAACTGACTGTAAGTCTGAGATCAATGTGAAGTTCTGCTAAAACACTGCAGCGCCATCTGCTGGACAACACGTGCAAACTCAGAGCATGTTTTTGTCTACATGAATGGAAAAACCTCACAAATACATCTCGCTCTCTCTGTCTGTGTGTGTGTGTGTGTGTGTGTGTGTGTGTGTGTGTGTGATACTGTGATAGATGGACATGTCTCCTCTCTCTCTCCATCTGGCTGAAACTCTTTCCTCCATCATTCCTGCTGTCAGTTCTATTTAGGTGATTATAATTTTAGTGATTTTATTAGCGCTCCAGCAGAAAGCTCTCCTCCCTCTGTTTATATGTTCATCTGTTTATCCGCTTATCCAACTCATCCGTCTGTAGGACGTCCTGCTGCGCTGCATTCATATGTTCATCCATCCAGCTGTTACAGGTGTGCAAACTAGAGCAGGAAGGAAGGAAGCAAGGAAAAGACTTGGAAAATAAGGCAGAAAAATAAAATAAGATTGAAGATCAAAGAAAGTCACAAGAGAAGAAAAAGGAAAAGGAGGTGAAAGATGAAAGGAAAAAGAATGTGTGTTCTGGGTTCATTGTGTGTGTGTGTGTGAGTGAGAGTGTGAGAGAGAGTGAGAGAGATCTTCATAAGAATAATTCAATTAATTGTGTTAATACTTTAATCCACACCTGTGTCAGGAGAAGAATCATTCTGAAGTCTATTTCTTGCAAAAGTCTTCCTCCCTCCCTTATTTCCTCCCTTCCTTTATTCATTACATTACAACATCTGGCAGATGCCATTATCCAGAGCGATTAACATTGTTATCTCATTACAGCGGTTAAGGGGTTAAGGGTCTTGCTCAAGGGCCCTACAGTGGGGGTGGGGGAGGGTTTTTGGTGGTGGAGGAGCACTGAGCTACCGTCATTCCTTCCTTCCTTCCTTCCTTCCTTCCTTCCTTCCTTCCTTCCTTCCTTTATTTTGTCCACACTTTTGCAAAAGAGTATTTAAGTATTTATTACTATTGTATTCCTCCTGGGCTGCGCTACTCTGTATGGCAGACAGGGGGCACTGTAGGGTTAGAAATATACACTCTGCTAAATATTCTGTATCCTCACCACCACCTTCATCATCATCATCATCATCATCTCTCTCTCTCTCTCTCTCTCTCTCTCTCTCTCTGTTTCTATTTTCTCCTATGTGGTAATTAGTCATTGTGTGTGTGTGTGTGTGTGTGTGTGTGTGTGTGTGTGTGTGTGTGTGATACTGTGATAGATGGACATGTCTCCTCTCTCTCTCCATCTGGCTGAAACTCTTTCCTCCATCATTCCTGCTGTCAGTTCTATTTAGGTGATTATAATTTTAGTGATTTTATTAGCGCTCCAGCAGAAAGCTCTCCTCCCTCTGTTTATATGTTCATCTGTTTATCCGCTTATCCAACTCATCCGTCTGTAGGACGTCCTGCTGCGCTGCATTCATATGTTCATCCATCCAGCTGTTACAGGTGTGCAAACTAGAGCAGGAAGGAAGGAAGCAAGGAAAAGACTTGGAAAATAAGGCAGAAAAATAAAATAAGATTGAAGATCAAAGAAAGTCACAAGAGAAGAAAAAGGAAAAGGAGGTGAAAGATGAAAGGAAAAAGAATGTGTGTTCTGGGTTCATTGTGTGTGTGTGTGTGAGTGAGAGTGTGAGAGAGAGTGAGAGAGATCTTCATAAGAATAATTCAATTAATTGTGTTAATACTTTAATCCACACCTGTGTCAGGAGAAGAATCATTCTGAAGTCTATTTCTTGCAAAAGTCTTCCTCCCTCCCTTATTTCCTCCCTTCCTTTATTCATTACATTACAACATCTGGCAGATGCCATTATCCAGAGCGATTAACATTGTTATCTCATTACAGTGGTTAAGGGGTTAAGGGTCTTGCTCAAGGGCCCTACAGTGGGGGTGGGGGAGGGTTTTTGGTGGTGGAGGAGCACTGAGAAATTCCTGTGAAAGAAAATTTGCAGTGCAACACACACACACACACACACACACACACACACACACACACACACACACACACACACACACAATACAGAGGTAGAGAGACAGAGTAAGAAAGAGAAACAAAATGATAAACAGAGAAAAAAAGAGAGATAAAGAGATGAACACAAAAGATAGAAGGAAAGAGAGAGAGAGAGAGAAAAGGCTTGGATAAAGAGAGATAGCGAGATGCCAGGATGATTAAGATTGGCCATGGGATGAATCAGGAGGGCGTAGATGAGGGCTGCGAGGAGCGACGGAGCATGTAGAGGAGAAGAACGAGTGCAGAGACGAGTGAGACTCTCACCATCGCGGTGATCCTCTTTCCCTGCAGGACTACAGAAGCTCCGCTGCGTCACAACACATCAGAATCTTTTGATTGTGTAAAGCGGCTTTGCGACAATGTCAAATAAAATTCAATTCAATGGAATTGGACACAGCATGGCAGATTCAGCGCTTATTATATTTATATTTATATTTATATCTCATTAAAGATCAGAACCGCCTCCACTTCCTCTGAGTCTACTGATCCCCCTGTGCGTAAGTATTCGTCCCTCTTCAAGTCCTCCTCAGCGTTCGGAGCTTCACTGGAACTGGAGACTCCTTCCATTTAGCTCATGAAACTACAAGGAGGACATGGAAGAAGTTCTGGAAAAGAACCCGAGTTGGAGAGGAAGTGGAACGCCCAGCCTGGGTTAGCTGCAGACAAAGGGGAAGTAATTGAATGAATGAGCAGAGAGAGTGAAAGAGAAATAATAATAAAAAAGTGTGTTTTTCGTGCTCGCTGGGTCATGAAACGAACGCACACAGATCTGCAGATAATCTCATCCGCCTGATCCAGTGCTCTCTTAATACGATGTGAGCGAGACGCAACGATATGACGGACCACGACTTGCTGATGGACGAGCAGCGAGGAAAAAAAAAATTCAAACAACAGATTGCTTTTCCTGCTCCGAGAAAAAAACACAGCTGTTATTTGCAGAGAGGACGGAGCGCTGATCTCAGATCAGTCATGTCCAAAAATATTGATGTTTACTAAATGTAATTGTGTCACAGAAACACAAAGATAAGTTAAGGATAACTTTATTTAACCACCTAAATAACGTTATGTAACCTCTCACAGTGTTACATAAAAAGAAAAAAGACAGGCAGCACTGTGGTGTAGTGGTCAGTACTCTCACCTTGCACCTCCAGGGTCCGGGTTCGATTCCTGTCTCTGTGTGTTTGGAGGTTGCATGTTCTCCCCGTGTTTGATGGGTTTCCTCCAGGTACTCCGGTTTTCTCCCAAAGACATAAAGGTTAGGCTAACTGGTGTTTACAAATTGCCCGTAGAGTGTGTATGTGTGTGTGCCCTGTGATGGATTGGCACCATGTCCGGGGTGTATCCTGCCTCATGCCATATGTCTCCTGGGATAAGCTCCAGGCTCCCACGACCCTCAATACAGGATAAAGTGGTACAGACCATAAATGAGCGAGGGAGAAAAAAAAAACTATTTCTAAATTGGTGGCTCTCTCGAAAACTTTATTTTCTCTTTTTAAACATCATATTGTAATCTGAACATGTGCTGCTGAAGACAGAGCTGTAGAGCTAATGCTAGCTAGTTAGTTTTTTTTTTCTTACGTATGATTGTAATAATTTTTTGGATTTCTACACATTCTTGTACAGTATTGTCTTTTGATGTTTGTTATTATGTCCCAAGTATTTATTTCTAAATTTTTTCTAAGCCACAGAAATACAATCTAATTGTTCACAAATGTCACAAAAATTTGTTCACAGACAAATATTTCTAGAATTGTGGTATTTAAAAAAATCTAGTTTTTGTTTTTTATCATCATTAAATATAACATTTAAACCCTTATTTAACCTTTAGCTAAGAATATTTTTTATATTCTTATTTTTAGCTAATATTTTTAGCTAAAAATAAGAAATATTTTTTTTCAATAATAACCACAATCATTTTTTAAATAATAATAAAAAATATATACATATAAAAAAGACCCTAGTATAGGTTTGTTCCAAACAATTGAGATGTCAGTTCATGGTAATGTCTATTCATGTTAAAAAAAAACAAACAAAACATTTAAATAAAAAAAATAAATCTTTCTTTGTTACTAATAATCTGTGCATATTGTTTGTTATTTTAATTTGTTTTGGTAACATTGTTTATACAGTTATGTCAATAAAGAACACTTTGAACTTGAATTTAAAGCACTTTGTAAAAGTATTGATACATTTACAAATATGGAAAAAAGACAAATGATTTTGGGCATTAAATCCAATTTGTTTCTTGCAATTTAAAAGCCATATAATTGAAATCCACAGCAACGTCTACGTGCAGTTTTTAAAATAGGATACCTCACCTGAGTGGTCGAGATCGCTCAATTAGCTAAGTTTGACACATTCTTTAAGATAAAAGCGGTTAGTTAAAGGGTTAACTCACCCCTGAGGTGTTTAGTGTTATTTGTAATGTTATTATATTTTGTTTTCTACTTATACTAATTTCCTTTGTTTTTTCCCCTGTTTTTTTTTTTTGGATGTCTTCATTTGCTTTGTTTAATTTTTTATAATTTTGTTTTATTATTATATTTTATGTTTCATTTCTTAATTTTTATGTCTTATTTTGTTTTCTTTCTTTTCCTTTTTCTTTTTTAAATTTTATTCTGGTTAATTGTATTACTTTATTGTTCATTTGGCATGTTTTTTATTTAGTTTTACTGTTTTCTTGTATATTAATTTTATTTCTGTCTTCATTTGTTTCATTCTTTATTTCTTTTATGTATGTAAGTCTTTTTCACTGTATATATTTTTTAAATGTAACCTTTACATACATTTCCAGATTAATTTTGGAAATGTGTGACCCCATGTTTGTTCATAAGTCAGCAATAAATGATCTGTTCTTAAAAACTGGGATGAAACTTTTTAATTGTATGAGTGTTTAAAGATGAAAATGTTGTTTTCTTTAGTCAAATATGTTTTCCTTACTGTTTATGGTTAAACATGGCTATATATAATATTCATAAAATAAAAAGGCTTTGTAATAGTGTAAAGCTAAATACTTTAGCAGTAGAAATGTCCTCGTGGGTAAGAAATATTTTGTTGAATTGCTCTAAAAGGTGCCAATAATTATGAAGTTCCTTTTCCCTTTCCTTTTCTCATCTTATCGATCTGACTGTCTGGTCCAAACAGAACAGAACTCTGAATAGCCCACACACACACACACACACACACACACACACACACACACACACACACACACACACAGGCTAATATGCCCTTGTGCTTTATAAAGATTGTGTAGATGGCGTAGGAGGGAATTGTCACTATCAGTGTGTTATTACTCTCTAGCGACCATGAAGAACCCATTATCAGTACCTACCTACACACA
>JAAGKR010007714.1:0-15922 GCA_011419295.1 Clarias macrocephalus | reverse complement strand
GCTGGTGACTCGGATGAACTTATCCTCCGCAGCAGAGGCGACTCTCGGTCTTCCTTTCCTGGGCCGGTCCGCATGTCAGCCAGTTTCTTTGTAGCGCTTGATGCTTTTTGTGACTGCACTTGGGGACACTTTCAAAGTTTTCCCAATATTTCCAACTGACTGACCTTCATTTCTTAAAGTAATGATGCCACTCGCTTTTTCTTCACTTGGCTGCTTTTTTCTTGCCATAATACAAATTCAACCTCTTTGAATGAGAAGGTGTCCAAACTTTTGGTCTGTACTGTATACAATATATTTATACACATATATTATTTGTTCCTTTCAATTTGTTTGTGCTTTTTTTTCTTTTTTCATTTTTGTACTTCCTTACTTCCATCCAAACAAGAATTGTTTCTTTTCTTTCTTTTCTTTCTTTCTTTCTTTCTTTCTTTCTTTCTTTCTTTCTTTCTTTCTTTCTTTCTCTTTCTTTCTTTCTTTCTTTCTTTCTTTCTTTCTTTCTTTCATGGCTTGTGATGGAGGCTATGTTGAGTCATACCTTTGTATAGAGGAAGAGTTACTCAACCAGCATCAGTTAATAAAAAGATTATACACGCTTTTGCATGACTTTTGGCACCGCCCTCATATCTAACAAATGTAGTTGGTTCTGTTTTTCCAAAAACTACCCAAACAAGTGATTTAAACCCTGTGACCCAGACCAGGCAGCTCTTAATGATAAATTAATGACCACTCTAAAGGTGTCACACTGAACTGCGTGTGAATGTTCATGTTAATGTTAATTAGTTGTCCCACAAGCCGTGCTGCCCACTCGCTCACGCACACGAACCAAAAACATAAAACAACACTAGTGTGACTTTTTGTTGCAGGAGCCGAGAGAGCTGATGTACACCTCCAAACATCACGTTGTTTCCACACGCAATTTGTCAAGCTGTCCATCAACTGCTGTAAAATAATTCAACACAATAATAGATGATCCTAATATGGACACACACACATATATATCACCCAGCTGTCAGCATTCTCTACTTTCTTGTATTTTCTCATTACAACACAATCAGGGTTACGTTTTTAGCACAGACATGATAAAGAGTGGACAGATGAAGAGATAGACAAATGAAAAGATAGACAGGTAAAATTTTTTATTAATATCACAAAATAAAAAAAATACTGTAAGAAAGAAAAATATATACAT
Source organism: Clarias macrocephalus (assembly GCA_011419295.1). Taxonomy (NCBI): domain Eukaryota; kingdom Metazoa; phylum Chordata; class Actinopteri; order Siluriformes; family Clariidae; genus Clarias; species Clarias macrocephalus. The sequence continues at coordinate 14,733 of JAAGKR010007714.1, read as the reverse complement.
ATTCATTAAATTCTTTAAGCATTTCTTACAATATATGTCTGTATATGCGTTACAGGTCTGTACTACACAGATCTGTACTATACTGGTTTGTACTATACTGGTTTGTACTACAGGTCTTTGACCCTGAGACCTTTCAATCAGAGTCTTAACCACTGAGCTAGACTGGATGTGACAGTCTGTACTATACTGGTCTATCCCATATAGGTTTTTAATGTACAGGTCTGTACTATATAGGTACTACTGTATATAAACTATACAAGTCTGTACTATATGGGTCTATACTATACATGGCTGTACAGTATGGGTCTGTAGTATATGAGTCTGGACTATTCTGGTCTGTACTATATAGGTCTCTTCTAAAAAGGTTTGTACTATATGGGTCAGTAATTTGTGGATCTGTACTATTCTGGGCTGTACAATATAAGTCTATACTATAAAGGTTTGTACTATATGGGTCAGTAATTTGTGGATCTGTACTATTCTGGGCTGTACAATATAAGTCTATACTATAAAGGTCTGTACTATATGGGTTTGCACCATATGGATCTGTACTATACAGGTCTACTATAATGGCCTGTACTATTTAGGTTTAAACTATACAGTCAAGTCAGGCCTAGTAGGTCAAGTCAGGTTAAGTAAGTACTATACAAAAAGACAACATAAAGTGCTCGGGCAAATGTGGAAACAAGAGCGACGACGCCACAAACAACATGACAGAATCCAACCCTGTGGTAATGAGTTGAGGTAGTAAGATGAGAACAGTAAACATTGCTTGTAATTAGCAGCAGAGACATAAAAAACAGTCCCTGTGCTAATAGCAGGTAGTAAATATTGTGCAAAAAGCAATTTCAGGTTGGTATGTGAGATTTCTGGATGGTTGTTGATCAGGATGTTTGCGAGTGTGTGTTTATCAGTTAAGTCCCATTTGTTTTGAGGAGATTGAGCGTGTGTGTGTCAGTCCAGTCCATTTTTATTTAGGAAATCAATGGCTTGTAGAAAGAAGTTGTTACACAGTCTGGATGTGAGGGCTTGAATGGATGTGAGGCTTCGGTGCCTTTTTCTAGATGGGAAAGTGTGAAGGGTGAGTGTGATGGGTGTGTCCAATCAGCCACAATGCTGATGGCTTTGTGGATGCAGCGTGTGGTGTAGATGTCTTTGATAGAGGGAAGAGAAACCCTGATGATCTTTTCAGTTGTTCTCACTATCTGTTGTAGGGCCTTGCGGTGTGAGAGGGCACAAGTCCAAAAGCAGACAGTGATGCAGCTGCTCATTCCCTCCATCTTCCTTCTCAGGAAGAAGAGGTGTTGCTGGGCTTTCTTATGCAAAGAGTTGGTGTTGGTGATTCACCTCCAGGTGGACACCCAGGAATTTGGTGCTGTTGACAATCTCCACAGAGGAGCCGTTAATGTTCAGCGGAGAGAGGAGATGGTAACCACGGTCGTGTCACCAGCAAACTTGATGATGTGATTGGAGATTGTGTGAACAGCGGGGGACTGAGTACCCAGCCTTGGGGGGGGATGGGGGACGAGGCAGTGTTAAGTGTGGTGGTCCTGGGGGTACTGACCCCGATCCACATTGCGTGAGGCCATTCGGTCATTAAGTCCAGTATCCAATTGCAGAGGGAGTTGTTCAGGCCCAGCTTCCCTATCAGGTGTTGGGGGATGATAGTATTGAATGCTGAGCTAAAATCTATGAACACCATTCAAACATAGGTGTCCTTGTTGTCTAGGTGTGCCAGTTGGAGTGTAGTAGAGATGCCGTCTCCCCTGGTATGGTTAGTCAAACTGCGGTGTATATAGTCAGGGAGGCAGCAAGGTCTTGATGTGTCTCCTGATGATCCACTTGAAGCACTTCATGATGATGGGTGTGAGTGCAACAAGACTATAGTCATTGTGACAGGACACGAGACAGAAGATTTCTTCGGCACGGGGGGCGATGGTGGTGGTTCTGAAGCACGTGGGAATGACAGCGCTGCTCAGAGAGATGTCGAGGATGCTGGTAAGAGCATACTATAGGGGTCTATACTATATGGGTCTGTACTATGCACTCACTCAATCTTCTATACCGCTTAATCCTGTATTCAGGGTCACAGGGGGCCTGGAGCCTATCCCAGGAGACTTAGGGCACAAGGCGGGGTAGACCCTGGACAGGGTGCCAATCCATCACAAGGCACAGACACACACATACATTCACACACGATGGGCAATTTGGGAACGCCAATTAACCTAACCAACATGCCTATGGACTGTGTGAGGAAACTGGGGAACCCGAAGGAAACCCACCAAGCAAGGGGAGAACATGCAAACTCCATGCACACAGACGGGAATCGAACCTGGCCAGGAATCGAACCCGGACCCTGGAGGTGCAAGGCGACAGTGCTAACCACTACACCACTGTGCCGCCTATACCATTCAATTCAATTCAATTCAATTCTATTCTATTTGTATTGAGCTACATGTGTCTATACTACAAATCAAATTCTGGAAAAGTTGTGACATTTTTTTTATTTGAATAAAATGAAAACTAAAAGAATTTCAAATCACATGAGCCAATGGGTCTATACTATATGGGTCCATACTATACAGGTCTATACTATATGGATCTGTACTATATGGGTCTATACTATATGCTGTCTGTACTCTATGGGTCTATACTACACTGGTCTATACTATTAGGGTCTATACTATGTGGATTTGTACTATATGGGTCTGTACTATATGGGTCTATACTATACGGGTCTATACTATATGGATTCGTACTATATGGAACTGTACTATATGAGTCTATACTATATGGATCTGTATTCTATGGGTCTATACTACACTGGTCTATACTATTAGGGTCTATACTATACAGGTCTATACTATGTGGCTCTGTACTATATATGTCTATACTATACAGGTCTATACTATGTGGCTCTGTACTATATATGTCTATACTATACAGGTCTATACTATATGGATCTGTACTATATGGGTCTGTACTCTATGGGTCTATACTACATTGGTCTATACAATGTGGCTCTGTACTATATATGTCTATACTATACAGGTCTATACTATACGGGTCTGTACTATATGGGTCTACACTACATTGGTCTATATTGGTCTATCTATATTATACAGGTCTATACTATATGATTCTGTACTACATGTATCTATACTGTACAGGTCTGTACTATATTGGTCTATACTGTATAGATCTACTATGTATAAGTTTTCTCTCTTACAGCCGAGTGACGCTCAGCAAACTCTTGCTCTGCTGCAACACTAGCACAACTTTATCCCTCACCTCAACAATCCTGCAACACTCTGACGCAACTCTCCATCATCAAACACTGTGGGTTCTGTTACATGAGTTCACCCACTCACTCTTATCATACACTCTGTGCTGAGTGAGTCAGTATGCTATGGAAATTCAGCTGCATATCTCACTCTGTCGAATTTGCTCTCCACTTGGACACAGGATTTGTCTTTAGTGTTTCTGCCTGTCAATCATTATCATCCTCTGCAACATCAGTTGGCATTATGAGTCTGTTAAATGCAGTAAGTAGGATTATGGTAACACAAAGAGCAGCCATCAGAATCGCTTTTCAAATCCGAGAAGTGGTTACGCGATCACTCTTTATTAAAGAAATAATCAGTTGTAAGTTCAGTGCGTCGATTCAGTTCAGTGTTCCGATTAGGTTCAGTGTGATGATTCGGTTCAGTCTCTCAATTTGGTTCAGTGTTGATTCAGTTTAGTGAGTTGATTCGTTTCAGTGTGTCGAATCGATTTAGTGTGTCGATTCATTTCAGTATTGATTTGGTTGATTTTGGTGTTGATGTTTTTTGTGTTGATTGAGTGTGTTTTCCTGCCACACACTCTTCCTCTCCCTGAGTTCTACCCACTCATGGCTGATGTGTGTGTTGTCTTGAACATTTAACAGACATTAAGTTAATGTGAAACACAGTTATTGGTGGTGCATTGTTGTTTTTCACACACTCGGTGCTGAAAGAGGAGAGACGTGGGCTCATGATGAAACTTCATAACCTAGAGTGGTGCTGCTGCCGCATGTAATCCACACACACACACACACACACACACACATTAAATATACATTAGTGGTAGGAGCTGAGCAGAGTGAGCACTTCGCTTCAGGATTTACACCACATCAAGGCTTTTTTTCTCTTTTTGAATAAAACACTGCGGTTCTGGTTTTTGTCCGATGAATAATTCATGAAGGAATCTTTAGCGCTAAAGAACGCAGCTTTGGAGTGTAGCGAGATCAAGCAGAGCTACAGAAAACTTGAGTTTAACAGGGAGTCCTGCTGAGTCCTGCTCAAGTGTTCGGAGTTCTGACTGTATTTCAGTGTGTGTGTGTGTGTGTGTGTGTGTGTGTGTGTGTGTGTGTGTGTGTGTGTTTACAGACAGAACAGAAAACCTGGTCCTGACTTACACCAGGGATCTGCATTAACACTAACGCCTGGTGTTTGCGCTCAGCATCATGGAAATACAGAAAGAAACAAGTAAGGTAAAGGAAGAAAGAGAAGGGGAAAAACTAAACAAATAAATGCAAGAATAAAAAGAAAAGAGAAACAAACAAAAAAATAAAAAGAATGAGAAAGAAAGAAAGAAAAAAAGAAAGAAAGGATGAAAAAGAAATGTGTAGGTGAGGAAATTTGTAGAAGAGGAGCCACCGGCTCCTCCTGCCCCATCCTCTCTAACTGCTGATGACTTCACCACATTATACGATGGGAAAATTGCAGCAATCTACCAGACCTTTGCTCCCAACCCAAATCCTACACCAGAACTTCAGAACCTTCCATCCCCTCCCTTAGCAGAATTCTTTAATTTGTCAACTGATGGGATACAGCATATCATCTCATCTCGTCATCCAATCGCACCACCTGTTCATTAGACCCAATCCCTTCCACTATGCTCCTGACCTCCTTTCCTTCATCACAACCCTCATCAACCATTCCATATCATCTGGTCATGTTCCTGCTGCTTTTAAGAAAGCAATGGTTATTTCCATTCTCAAGAAACCCTGCCTGGATCCAGCAGACATCAGCAACGACCTCACGGTATTGCTTCTCTCTTTTATTTCAAAAATTCATGAAAGGACCGTTTACAACTAAATGTCTCTTTATCTTTCACAGAACAACCTTAATAATCCCAACCAAAAATTAAAAGTGACCAATTCCAGAGAGAGTTCACTTCTGTCAGTCACTGAAAAGCTCCATTCTGCTAGATCAACTAAACTATCATCTGTCCTCATCCTCCTGGACCTGTCAGCTGCATTTGACACAGTGAACCACAATATTCTGTTATCTACTCTTACAAGTCTTGGAATCTGTGGAACAGCGTGGCAATGGTTTCCTTCTTACCCAGAAGATAGGCCGTATGAGGTGACATGGAGGGGATCCACATCCTCCCCATGCAGACTCTCTACTGGTGTCCCACAGGGTTCAGTACTTTGTCCTCTTCTGTTCTCCTTCTATACCCGGTCATATCATCACATGGCTTTTCATACTATTGTTATGCAGATGCCACTCAACTTATCGCCCCCCCCCCCCCCCGAGACACTTTCCACCCAGATCTCACCATGTCTTGACCGACATCTCATCATCATCTGAAAAAAAAAACAAAAACATCTGCAGTTTATCCCTGGTGATTAATTCCCCGGTCAAGATCTCACTGGACAACAATCAGATCACTCCTTCAGCCACTGCCCACAATCTTGGGGTAACTGTGGACAATCATCTGTCATTTTCCCCACACATTAAACTTACTCACTTTTGTCAATTTCTTCTTTACATCATCAGAAGAATCCGCCCATTTCTTTCTTCACAGGCTACTCAGGTGCTTGTTCAGTCCCTTGTTATTTCAAGACTGGCAACTCACTCCTGTCAGGTCTGCCGCTGTCCACCATCATGCAGCTGATCCAGAATGCAGCTGCACATCTTGTTTTCAACCTTCACAATTTCTCCCACACCACCCCACTTCTCCACTGGCTTCCTGTAGCTGCCCGCATCAAATTCAAAACCCTGATGCTTTCCTTCAAAGCTAAAAACATCCCAGCATCCACTTAATTTCAGCTCTGATCATACCACGCTCCACACTACGTTTTCTACGATCCTCCAGCACTGCTCGCCTCATTCCACCATCTCTCAGGGATCAAGGAAGACATTCATCTAGATTCTTTTCTGTTCTGGCACCTAAGCGGTGGAATGAACTTCCTCTAGATGTCCATACAGCTGAGCTTTGACAACCTTTATTGTTTCAGTTGTAAATTGTTTCTTCAATACTTGGACATATCACATACGCCTAAACCCCCCCCCCCCCCGCCACCCATTTAAAGAAAAAATAAATTCTCTTTCCAATTGTGTTTGACTGATGCCACTTAATTAGTAACCTAGTAACCCAGTGTAAGTATCTATCCAATGACAGAAACTAGCACTTTTTGCAAGTTGCTCTGGATAAGAGAGTCTGCCAAATTCCTAAATGTGAAAGTAAATGATAAGATCTCTTAGAGTTATGTGTCACCTTGAAGAACCCTCTATGTATGTATGTGTGTAGACTGCATGCACTTTTTGGTGCAGATGGTGTGTGAGAACACACACAGCTGTCCCAGCCTGAGGGAAGTGGCTCCATGCAGGAGAAGCCCTCTGGGTTCCTTCTCTAATCAAGAACACACAAGAAACGAGGGAGTGAGAACGACACAAGCAACTGGAACACAGCCATGGTGTGGGGTTAAAGAGAGAGAGAGAGAGAGAGAGAGATGAGGGAATGAGTTATTTACACAGAACATGTGTATGTGTATGTTTTGGGTTAAAACGTGTGTGCTGTTGTAAATGGGAACATGTCTGAGAAGTTCTTGTGATCCTCAAGGCTGTTTCCTCTCACAAGGCTACAATATCAGTGTTTTTTAAATTAAAAATTTTTTTTTTATCACAAAGTCACAGCGTCTCCTATGACATCACACTGATGTTAAACGGGAAATGGTTTTGACATTTTTGGACACCTGTGAGTCTCGAATAAACTGCAGTCTTACTCTCATTCCACAAAAACGTCTTTTTCTCATCTTTTGTCTGTCACTTTAACAGAAAGGAGTGGGTTAGAGTGAAGGAAATGGAAGTGGTGAACAAGGAAAGAAAGGAAGGAAAAAAGAAAAAAACTATTTGAATGATTTAGGAATAAAAAAATAAGAAAGAAAGAAAGAAAGAAAGAAAAAAGGAAAATGTAGAAGAAATATATAAAAGGAATAGAAAAAGTATTAATGAAATGAGGTGCAAAAAAAAAAGAAAAGAAAGAAAAAAGTGTAGAGCAGGAAAATCTCCATGAATGATTTGTCTCTCTCTCTTTGTCTCATGGAGAACCGAGAGGAACCAGGATCCTAATCACCATGGCTCAGAGATGCTCAACATCTGCTTCAAGCAGGTTCTTCATGAATACTCATCCACATCTGCTCCATGCTGGTTCTCCATTAAGGCTCATGTACATCTATTCCAAGCAGGTTCTGCATGAGGGCCTATCTACATCTGCTCCATGCAAGTTCTCCACTGGTGTTCCTCAATGATCAGTGCTGTGCTCTGTCTGGACATTTTATACCACTGCTATATTAATGACCTTCAACTCATCTTCTCTATTTTTGTAGCTGAGACTCGACCACAGGTCATCCCTGGAGATGCATCTCCAGATCTCCTTGGACGTCTCTCAGATCTCACCATCTGTCACTGCAGAAACTGAGATGGAGACAGTTTGGGAAATTCAGTGAAAGAGAAGGAAGTTAAGATTTATAGATTTTAAATATATCTAAACATATATAGAGCTTGTGCAGAGATCACACCTGCTCATCATGTCACCCGTCAGGTTATGAGAAAAAAAATGTATTAAAAATGATTCCACTCCTAAATAAAACATCTTTTCGACATTAAGAGGCGAGCTGCTAAAATTAAACTGGTTAAACTTTTCCAGCTTCGACTGGTATTGATTTCTTCATCCTTCTGCAGTTATGTAACTCTGTGAGTGAGGGAAGCTCCTGCAGAACAAACATCAATCCAGACTTCTTCTTCTTCTTTTTTTCGCCTGCAGGTTTTTCTCAGAGCAGAATAATGATCCGCCCACAAACTTTTTTTTTTTAAAGAAAAGACTGCAATGTAAAGGAGAAAAAAATATTTTCTGCATCAACCCCAACACAAAGATCACCAGCAAACATTTTTAGTAATCTGTTGATTGTTAGTAATTTAACTCTCCTTCTCCGTCTACTTTTATTTAGACAGAGTGAGGAAAGCCGAGAGTATTATTTTGAGTAAAAAAGTCAGCAGTGTGAGTCAAAAGCAGGACTCGCCCAGAATAAAAATAAGCCCAGTCAGTGTTTTGGTCAGCTTTATTTTTAAAGCTGCTGTTGCCATCTGCTCTCAGTGAGAGACGTGCTGGAGGAGGAGACGGCATCAAGACACGAAGAGGGACATCAGGATGAAAACAGGGACATCAGGACAAGTAGAGGGACATGGGAACAAGAAGAGGGACATTGGGACAAGAACATGAAGCAGAGGCATGAAGACAAGAAGAGGAGCATCAGGACGAGAACATGGACTTCAGGAATGGAAGGGGGACATCGGGACAAGAAGAGAGATATCAGAACAAGAACAGGGACATCAGGACAAGAAATGAGGACATCAGAATGAGTAGAGGGGACATCAGGACAAAAAAGAGGGACATCAGGACAAGTGGAGGGACATCAGGATGAGAACAGGCACATCAGAAGAAGAAGAGGGAACATAAGGATGAGTAGAGGGACATCAGGATGAGTCGAGGGACATCAGGGAACATAAAGCCAAATATATCACTCGATATAAATCAAAGACTATTACACATTCCTACAAAGTCCATAAAGTGTAGAAATCACAGAGCAGATTTACAGAATCATAAAAATGTTGAGGAAGAAATATAAAAGAAACATAGAAGGAATAAATTATTTAACAGTAAAGAAGACGAAAGAATGAACATAAGAAAGAAAGAAAGAAAGAATTTTTTAAAGAATGCAAAAAGAAAGAAAAAACAGTGTAGAGAAGGAGAGATTAAAGGGAATATAGCAAGATTAAATAAAATGATTTAGAATAAAAAATTGAAAGAATGAAGGAAAGGAAAAAAGAAATATGAATAGAGAGGAGGAGGAAAGTAGAGAAAGAACAGAATAGAGAAAGAATAAATGGAAGAATTTAAAGAAATTATTTTGGATTGCGATAGGAGGACAAAAGTATGTTATTAAAAAAACAACAAAAGAAAGGAAAAGGAAAGATCAGATGAGGAAACACTTAATTAAATGGACAGATTTAGAAGTAAAGGAGAGAAAGAAATAAAAAAGGGAGAAATTTTTTGAGATGTTGGGGAGGTCAAGTGAATGTTATTAAAAGAAAGAACGGCAAAACAATGAAAGAGAGAAAAAAGAAATGGGAATAGAGAAAGAGCAAACGGAAGGATTTCAAAGTAAAGAGAGAAAGAAAGAAAGAAAGAAAGAAAGAAAGAAAGAAAGAAGTATCAACCAAGAAGATTCCTAACTAGCTGTAATGCTGCCATTTGGCCAATCAGATGGATGGATCGTCACCTTTAGTCAGGCTTCTTGATCATTTAGGTTTTAAGAATGAAGTCATACATTTCAGCACCTCACAGCCAATCAGATTGTTAAAAGTCTGTAAACTTTTGAAACTGACCAATAAGATTCTTGGACGCCAGTAGAACACAGACCTTTACCTGATTACTACAATCCCAACCTCAGCAGTGCACTTTCAGCCAATCAGATCCTTGGATTGCTGCATTTATACACGATTCTCCCCCAATCAGATGTCAAGCAGTCATAAATAAGGGCTTTCTGCCAGTCAGGTTCCTGGGCCTCCCTGGTGACTGGTGCACATCAGCCCGTCAGACGCTTTGCTGGTTATATACAGTGACGCTTCAGCCAATCAGATTTTGGCCATGAAGAGATCATGCAGGCCAGGTTACTTCCGCTCAAGGCCGTTAAACGCGGAGGGTTTTCAGGTCTGACCCACCGCCAGTGATTTATAAACAAATTCCTTGCTTTCAGCTTCAGTGCTATACATACATCAGCACCGATGTTTTCTTTATCATCAAGCATTTAGCTGATTTATGAAGAGAATGCATGAGCGAAGATTAAAGATTAAATCCTTGCGTTGCCTGGTGACGAAGGAAAAGATAAATTGACTTTCGCGCTCGGTGCCTAAAAAGAAATTCCCAACAATATATCAATTTTTTTTTTCCAAGCTGTGAGCGAGCGAGCCAGAAAATGAAAGCATTATTTCCACCTGGGCGGTTTCTTTATCTGAGTGAATGGAAAGACAGAATAACGTCTTAAAAAGTTTTGTCAAAACACTCACATTTTCATCAAACTCTATGACCGTGAATAACTTACTCGAATATATAAACACGGCATATTTCATATTTCTATTTAACAAAAAAAAAAAAGGAAAAAGGCTGGAGTCATGCCTCGTGACTTGTGCGCTTCGTCTGGGTTCGAATAATCAAGAATGAGAAGGAAAGGTTATTGTGGTTCTGCTGAGTGCCGCAGCAGTGGAAATAGCAATATAAAGTGTTTTCAACTGATCATAGAGTCAAGGCATAAACGACAGACCTAGAACTGGTTGATTAGAGAGGTACAAACAGTGTTCCCCAGACAATAAAAACCTGAATAAGTTCTCAGGCTCATCCTGTAATGTGTGTTCGTTTCCATTTCTGAAAAAGGAAGAAAAACATGCAATACCGTCATATACAACTTCACTTTACACGTGTACAAAAAAACAAGGGATTTCAAAAGGTCTTGAAAGGTCTTGAGGGTGCACCATGTGCATTCTGGTTCCATCTCTTCCCCAGGTAAGTGGTGCACACACACCTGGCTGTCCACATGATGTAAAAGAAAACGTGATCCAGCAGACCAGGCCACCTTCTTCCGTTGCTCTGTGGTCCAGCTCACTGCCCGTTGTAGGAGCTCTTGGTGGAGAACATGGGTCAGCATGGACATCCTGCCTGGTCTGCAGCAATGCAGCTCCATACACACACTTCAATTCACTATGTATTCTATCAGAACCAGCGTTGACTTCTTCAGCAGTCTAAACAACCATAGCTCTTCTATTGGCCCGGACTACACGTGCCAGCCTTCATTCTCTACAGGCATCAATGCATCTTGGCCGCCCATAAATCTTTTGGGATGCCCTGACCACTGCAGACCAGAACCATCCTGCAAGAGCTGCAGTTTTGGACTTCCTTGGGCCCAGACGTCTAGACATCACAACCATGTCAGAGTGATACAGATTCCTAACCAAGCCCATTTTATTCCTAACATGTCCCATCCCTTGACTGGTTATCCCACATTCGAAATAACCTCATGGACCACAGACGTACAGTATATGCGGTTGTCTGACGTCTGATCGGATCGGATTGTTTCAAACGTGGATATATCTCGTTTTGCAGTCAAACGCCTCACACAGACAATCAGATTATCCAAGCAGGTCTTTAGTCTTCTTGTTTCTCATACAGCTCAATTCTAATGCGAGGCAACTTTCAGCCAATCAGATCCTTTAGCGAAGAGACAAATCGCGGCCAATCAGACAGCTGAACACGATCTGTACACAGAAGTGATAAACTGTCAGTAAACCGACGTATAAATCTCTATTCACGATTCACTCTGCGTTTATTTATTGTTATTTATGCATCGATTTATTAAGCGGTGATTTCTATCGCAGTAATTAGTCGTGTTCTGCCTGGCTCCTGTTTAGTCATGCAAATGAGGACATTCTTAAGCACGTCTGGCATCGACGCCCGGCATCTTAATGGATTTTTAGCTAATTTTTTTGTTAATTAACACCGTTGCTGCATAGACATCGCATCACCCCCCCCCCCCACCACTTTCTCGTTTCCTCTTTCTCTCTCACACAAAAGGTGCAAGTTTTTCAGCCTCTTACACACTCAGCTGTTTCTGACTCATCTGCATCCATTTATTTATTTATTTATTTATTTATTTATTGAGTTTTAATGGATCGTCTCGGGGTTGAAAAGTCACTTCCTCTGTCAGGCTCGCCGTGTCTCAGGACTTCTCACTCTGTGACTAAAACACGTGTTTGCTTCACACTTGTTTTCTATGCACTTATATCAAGGCTTTACACTTTGCCTGTGTTTTTAAGACTTTGAAGTCATTCATCAAGTCATGGCATTTTTTTTAAATGACTCTTTGCACTTTGCCTTTTATGGAGGCGTCTGGGCGTGGCTAAAGAGAAATAAGCGAGGAGAAGTTGTCCATGGTTGGAGGAGGTTTTTTAAAATGTCCCCCCCCCCCGCCCCTGCACCTGATGCTCGTCACCTGGCAGAAATAATTCATTCGCAGGGACACTTTTATTCGCTGGCGAAACACTTAATTTGCATTAATTCCTGCATTCATTAACATTAAGACACTCTAAACTTCAGCATTAGGTAATGAACCATCAGGAATTTTAAGAAAGCGAATTCGTTCGCGTTGGTTTAAATGTTAATGAAATTCACCTGCATCGACTGTTTATTCAGTCCATTTACATAATCTGCATAAATTAGCATGCGTTCAATTACCGCGCGTTCATAAGGAACCCGAGCTCGGTGCTGCGCCTGGCGCAGAGTTGAACAGTGGTTTATTTCTTTAATCTCACAGTAATTTACTAATGAGTCACGTTTCTATTAATTAAATTACAGCACGTCAGACTAATTGTAAGTTTCTAGTCAGAGCTCTCGCTTACACTCTCGCAGCTAAAATCAGTGTAAGTCTGGTGAGAGGACGACTGTGTATAGCTGCTATAAGCCAAGTGAGAACACGAACCCTGCAAAAATTCTCTATGCATCTATATTAAAATAAAATTTAAGCAGAAATTTCTTGTTCTATTTGCAGATAATTTTGCTGGAAGAAAAAAAGAAGCAAAATTTTCAAAGAATTTTTGGCTTACAATTTTAGTAACATTAGCTTAACAATTAGATTAGATTTGGTTTGTTGTAAAATGATTATTTAGTCATTATAGATAGGTTTGGGTAGATTAAATATGATTTCACTGGCTAATATTTCACAGGCATTTTCTGTGCTGAATTTTTTCCTCACGTATCCCAGCTTTTTTGTTAAAAGTCATAGCCTGGAGTCAGACATTATACGGCAGGGTTAAGGGCCTCGCTCAAGGGCCCAATAGGGGCAGAGCCAAGTGCTCGAGCCACTGACCTTCAGATCAGTAACTCAGAGCCTTAACACGCTGAGCCACTACCGGCCCTCAGACATCATACCAAGTGAAATGATCAAATCTAGTCAAATTGAGTTACTGTTCCTTATTGAATTTCTAGCTGCATTTGGCTGTTTTTAGGCTTCCTGGTTCTATTAGTGGACAGCAGCTCTTCTTTCTTGCAAGAAAAATGTAAAATCAGCAAAATGATCTGTAGAAAATTGAAAGCCTTAAAATAGTTAAATATGCTAAGAAAGATTAGAATGTATGAGTTTCAAGATAAATTAACTTTTGTTGTTAAAGTTTCTTCTAAATTATATTATTATATTTATATCACTCGCTCTCGCTCTATAGGCAGGAGATTGGAGTCAGTCCCTGGGGACTCGGGGTACGAGGCAGGGTTCACCCTGAACAGGTTTTATATTACCGTTATATTATAATAGAACCGGAACCACAATCCCTCCCCACTATTGAAAATGACTTACTGTTACTTTTTCTCATTGGGTTTCCCCAAATACCTGTTTTTCCCAATTCAAGTTTTCCTTCAATTTTTAAACAATAACAAAGTCTGTAGTACTTTAGAATATCATGTTGATCAGAAATAATCTGGAATATGGAAAACCCAAACTCCATAGAGAAGTGAATGGGTTTTATAGGGCAGAGTCAGACATAAAACACAAAAACATAAAACAAAACCTACAAGGCTGCCTCAGTCTCTTCAAGCGGCAACGTTCCGACCGGTCTCCTCCCTCACACGGTCTAACAAACAAAGTTCTAGCACCAAGACCCTGAGATATCTGCCGCAGAACCAGGGGACCGACTTCCCTAATTAAGTCCATGCAAGGGATCATGTTGAACATCTCCGTCTATCACTGGACTCGCAGCTTGTACAGGTATCTGGGGGACCACATGGGGTACGAATGAACAGTTTTCACGGTTTTGCCCAGAAAAAGCAGTGAAGCGACCGGAGTAAAACTCCTTTTCTTTTCTGGTTTATACCCCGAACGATACGGCGTGTTTACTTTTCCAGGTCGTAATCTAACACGGTCGACGGTGCTGCTTTAACACACAGCCAGGGAATTTAAGTCGTTTATATTCCTCCTCTCGCTTGTGAGGAAATATGACCGGAGCAGGAGAACGTTCTGATTAAAACTTACAAAAAAAAAAAATACAAATATCAGCGTTTTATTTGAAACGATTTCATTTAATAGCGTGTGCAGCGTTGGATATAATTAGATGGTTATTTCCTGTCGAGCTGAGCTGCTTCCTCTACTCTGTTCAGGATTCCTATCTGTAATCAGACACACAGAGAGGGAGAGAGAGAGAGACAGAGAGAGAGAGAGAGAGAGAGAGAGAGAGAGCGAGAGAGAGAGAGAGCGAGAGAGAGAGCGAGAGAGAGAGAGAGAGAGAGAGAGAGAGCGAGAGAGAGAGACAGAGAGAGAGAAAGAGAGAGAGACGGAGAGAGACAGAGCGAGAGAGAGAGACAGAGAGAGAGAGAGAGAGAGGG
>JAAGKR010007713.1:6579-35068 GCA_011419295.1 Clarias macrocephalus | reverse complement strand
TTTTTTTTGTTCCAGCGCTCTGTTAGTAACTTAGTTGACAGAAGTTTTTCAGGAAAAAAAAACCCTTTAACTGTAAATGTGGACATGGCAAATATGGGCAATGTGGCAACATGATGACAGATAAAGACTAAGAGAAGAAAAATCAGGATTAGCTGTAATCAAGAACTGAAAAGAAAAAAAAACTGGGTATGTGATAGATAAGAGATACATGTATGTATATAAATGCTATTTGAATTGCTTTTGATTACTCCTTACACAGGATCAATAAGGACCATAACGACCCTTCAACCAGCCAAACGAATTCAGAATACAATTAATCCTGGTTTCATGCTCCAATCAACAGCAAGCCCCAACATGCCAGATGACTTGGCAGCCATTGGGCCAGCTGTTCATGCTTTTCACATCAGTGTCGAAGGTCTCTCAAGAGCCAAGTGATCATCATCAATGAGATCAATATGAATATGGTTTTTGAATAAGCAGCAAGTGTAAAAAATCAATCCAATAGTAGTACCATGGCCAACAATATAGTCATGGATACTGTCAGGTGTCATAGCAGACTTCGAATCAGTAGAAAGAAAGAACAAAGAGAGAGTTTCATTTTAATTCACATATTATAAAGGCATCAGGTTTGTTTGCATGGAGTTTGCATGGTCTCTATGGTCGCCATCTGGCTTCTTTGGTTTTCTCCCACAGTCACAGGACATGCAGGTTAGGCTAATTCCTGTTCCCAAATTGCCCGTAGTGTGTGTTTGTAAATGTTGACCAGATGTCCTACCACGATTGTACAAAATGCTAATAAATAAAATGGTCATTATTGCCCTCCACGGTCCCCAGGTGGACGATAGAGGTTCCTAGATGAATGGATGGGTTCAGATCTAGACAAATGCATCAACACCTTCACTCAAGTTAGGGTGGATTTCTTTTCTTCCAGATTTTTACTCTATATTAATATGGCAAAAAGTATCAATGAGCAACGATAAGCTTACACTAGGGAACAATACTTTTAGTAACACTGGGGATAAAAGACACAAGGCCACGGAGGGCAGTCGTTTGTTCAGGTTCAAGTTTATCACCAACCAGTTCAAATGAAAATCTTTCTGACAGTAGAAAGAACTTTTTCAAAACCCTCTTACACTATATATATAGAATTCAAATTGTGGGACCTTTTATGGGTACCAGCATATAATGGGATAAAGGGAAACGAAACAAAGTTGCAAAAGAAGGCACAAAAGGAAAAATTTGACTTTACAGTAAATATGAGTAGAGCAGAAGTCACGAGCATTGACTTTAAGAGTAGCTCTTTCAACTCATTTTAGCATTTCAGCCATTTTTTTTTTTGATTTGCTGTTTTTTCATTTGTATTTTTAATAAACATATATTTAGAGAGATCAGGATTGTGCATTAAAAAGTGACATATCCTTTTTTTTTCTTCAGCAAAACCTAAGCATTTTATTTCATTTATTTCAACACAATCTAGGCCTTTTATTTAATTTTAACCAACTATACAAACATGACTGAGCAAAAAAAAAAAAAAAAAAAAAAAAAAGTTTATTTTTAATCACATAACATAGGCAAAGATATAGCACAGATACACATGATCACGTGATCTTCTGGTTGTTTTCATGACCAAAATAATAATGATGATAATAATAATATCCTCATTTTATTCTACAATTTTGCGAAGTCATTCCCATATTCTGGTAGTGGTCAAATTTACATATTATAAAAGTAATCATAACTTTCATTCTACCTAACATATCCTTAAATCCAAATTTATATAAGAACATATATTTGTTTGTAATCGTCACTGACCCATGCTGTGTTGTCGGCAAAGATCTATGTCAGTTGGGTTTTAAGAGTTTTAAGCAGAGGCTGAAAGAAAGGTAGCTGAAGCAGAAGTAGAAAGTTTGGTAGTTTTATCAGATTAAAAGAAAATTGACACACATAGCTCATAAAAACAACCAGAAGAGCATGTGATCATGTGCATCTGTGCTATGTGAACTATTTTTTTTATTATTATTACTTTTTTTTTTTTTTTGGCTCAGTCATATGTGTATAGTTGGTTAAAATAAATAAAATGCCCAGGTTGTGCTAAAATTAAATTAAATAAAATACCTAGGTTATGCTAAAAAATATATATATCACTCTATACTGCACAATCCTGAGCCCTCTATTTATATGTTTATTAAAATAAAATAAAAATAAATAAAAAAAAGGCAAAACAATAAGATCAAGACTTACTACTAACTAGTACTCTATTCAACACAGGCAAGTGTTACTATTGTGGGCAAGAAGATACATAAAACAGAAAGTCTGTAGGTTAAAAAAAAAAAAAACCTAAAAGACTGACTAATATAAGTAAAAAGATATGAGAGATTCGATTGTGTTCTTTTTTCGAATACTGTACATAATAAAATCTTGATCCACACTCCTTACCAGTTGGTGGTGGTAATGCACCAGTACATTATTCACCAACAGACAATGAGTCAACTACCACAAAGTATTTTGACTTCCTGGTCATGTTTTGGTTTGTGAATTCTCATATCATTTTTGCTGTACTTGTTTGTAAAAGTAATTTTGTTTCCAAAGTCATTTGTTCTTTCTGCTACACAATAATGAAGACTCTACCTCCTACCTGCACTCCTCATTGTGCATTATGCATGCATGCAGTTGCGCGCGCACACACACACACACACACACACACACACACCAAGTTATTATTAATAAGTAATATGTTGTTTGAATGCATTTTGTATAATGTGTGTCTGTTTCTATATAATTATTATCTAGTAGTCATTACAGTGACATCATATCAAACCTAATTCTGACTGCATGCATAACCCGATTTGACAGTTGCCTAACCCATTTTTGCATTTGATGATTTGTACAATGTGCATGTGCATATTTGAGAGCAAAACAATTTCAATGAGAAGGAATATAATTCATTGTAACCACACGACTTCCACAAGTGATGCTTTAAATTCAGTAATAATTACACTTAGTCATTTGAGGAACTGTACTAAATCATTGTTGCAGTTGCCGACTAATTCAATATCTAATCAGTCCATAAAGTGACAAAAATGTAATGCACAAAAACATGCAGGTCCAAGGCAACAGCTTCAGTTAAAGTGGTTTATCTGTTCTGATGTTGCATGATTATTGGTGCAAGACAAGCTGATTTTGATAGTTTAGAAACTTCTGAGCTCCTGAGGTCTTCACAGAATCACAGAATCACAGAATGGTCTATGAGAGGGAAAACATGTGAATGTGAACACGAACAGTGTTTGAGCTTTGTTAAAACAGGAAGTCAGAGGACAATGGTTGGACTGGTTAACGCTTACAGGAAGACTGTGGTAACTCATATAGCCACCCATTACAACCATGGTGAGCAGAAAACTTGGGTTAGTCATACATACATTCAAATGTGCACACGTGTTTTGAATGTGTAAACACTAAGATTATAGTGACTTTCTTCTTTTGCTTTCTAGTTCTGTTGATTTTCTATACCAGCCATGGCTCATACGGTACTGTAGTTCTGACTGCAAGGCAAATCACAATGTTAAATGAATGTACTCTACTCTAGTAGTGCAATCTACTATAACTACCACTGGCAGGATGACAAAGCCACCAATGAGACCAAATGGAATTGTTCGAATCTTCCATCATTGATACTACTGTAGTTTCCAGACAGAAATGAATGCAACTCTGAACAAAAATAAATGTTAAGGTATAAGGTTGTTGAAACAATGCTGTACTGTAGCGAATTGAAGGCATGGCTGTAATCAAAGCTCAAGGTGCTCCAACAAAATAATTGTGACTTTTCTGATATCCAGTATAGCTATGTTTCGAGATTTCATTTTTTTATTTTGTTTTTTCTTAGTTTGCCAATTGCATTCTGATTAACTGTATTTGTGTAAATGTTTCATTTTACCCAACCTGTCACTTTAAGTACTGTAGCAGACAGAGGGATGGAAACTCCCCTCCCCGCCGTCACTTCCTTAAAATGCTTTCCAGTAAACTTAGGCAGAATTTCCCTGCACTTGTGTAATTTCATCTCCGAACATCATGTGAAGTGGCCCTGAGCGGTAAGTTAGACAAATTGTCATTATTTATCATAATTTTTTAATGGTTTTAGCCGTTTTTTAAACTATAAGCTACATTCTATTAACAGACAAAATACTGTGTGAACTAGTGGCAACTTTGTGCTAAATATGTGTTCTCACAGTGATCAGACTATTCTCACGCCACAGTTTAATATGAGACTGTGCGGATTGCTGTTGGCTCTGTCCTTGGTTCTGGCAGGTAATTATAGTTAGCGATATTTCCTCTAAGTGAATGATCCAGATGAAGATGCTTCCTTGTATATACATTTTTTTTATTATTATTATTTTCAATAGCAATATACATTTCATTAATCAGTGTGAATTTTTGTACTTTGTTTTTGTACACAGAAGATGATGTATGTAATGATGTCCAGAAAAAGGTACTACGCGCCTGTGTGTGGATTTGTTCTGTATGCAGTAATTATGCATGTTGTGAACAGTAAATAATATTTAAATGTGTGTTTCCGTTCTTGTTCTTAGTGTACAACTGAAAGACAGACAAATGACCTTGTAAATCATAAGAATTCAAACATCTCAATAAGTAAGCTTTTATATAATTTTATACAAAATTACTTTGATTTAAATCAAATTTAGAAGCGAAGCATTCATAAATTAAGCAATGTTTAATGGGTTTAGATAGTCAACTTCCCTTTCGAAATGATTCTGTGTGACAGCTTATAGAATTCCTCAAAATCATGAAAACATGAAAAAAGGTTTTTGCCAGGATTCTGAATGGACAACATAAGGGCTTTTACTTCCTATACTTCATCCATGGTAGAAATGCTTTAGTGGTTTTTGTAGCGTAGCGAGTGTTTTTGTTGTTTTTTGTCTTGCCTGATAATAATTATGTGGCTGTATTATGCGTTGCTTGTTTTATGACATATTATATGATATATATATATATATATATATATATATATATATTAGGGATATTGCATTTACAAATATTCTTGTTTAAAGTGGATGGCTTAGAGAACAACATTGCCTCTATGTGGAAATAATGGCCTTATTGTGAGTTAAGTTGCACATGCTTTAATGATGTTATTGCATTGGTCTGGATCAAATTGGTTGTAAATTGGGAAAGGAGGGTGGCAGAGCTGGTGGAATATAAATAAATGGTGAATACAAAATGGTATCGATGTTCAAAAAGATAAAACCACTACTTGCCAAGTTTGATGCTGTGAATATGTTAGTTTCCATTTTAATTTAGAACATTTATAAACAGTACACAGATAGGCAGGAAATAGTTTTAAGAGAAGTTTGAAAATATACCCACCAAAATTGGTTATATTAGAGCAAATAAGCTTTAGACATTAATTATTATCATCATCATAAATACTTTGTTGGATTTTTATTTGAACAATACAGCTATAGCAGCACTAACAGTATAAAGATATCTTTCTAATGGTCTGTTGTCCAGGTCATGCGATGGATGTATTCCAGTATAAAAAGAAAACAAATAGTAGTTAAAAATTTGTGGGCATCCCTTTACCTCTTTGCATGTCATTGTAGTTCCCACATTGGCTTCATTAAGTTAATTAAACTAAATTTAGTGTTACAAAGGAGTTTAAGTGACTCTTTATACTTGTTTTATATAGCATCTAACTATAAATGATAAAAAAAAATGTGATGCATCATTTTCAAATAAATAAAAAACAGCAAAGTGCTGTGGTATCATAATTGTATACGAACACAATCCTATTGTCGAAAAAATAACATTATACAACCAAAGGAACATGAATGTTGAAAATGCTTGGTAACTTTCTAGACCCACTAAATGTAGCTGTTTATTTTCAGTTTCTGTTCACGTCTCAAATATTTGGCTATATTTCAGAAGTTAACCAGTCTAATTACATTTTATACCAGCTTGATTTCTGACTTATTTTTTAGATCCATTTGACATCCCTTGTATTATAATTAATGCAAATCTTCTGAGTTGCTCCTGGAGCATAGATGGAGTTCCTGATGATGCACAATATTCTGCTTCATTTGAGTAAGTATTGGTAAATATTATGGTTGGCCTATTGACTGATGTTATTCCTCTTTTGAATACAAATATCTATTAGTTTATTTGGGTTAATTGTAAAGATAATTGCCTTGTTGGAAAATGATGATTTTTTCCCTCATATTAGACTTTGCAGCAAATCAGAGAAACGTACTTTCGACTATATCTCAGAAGGTTCAAAGAAATTGATTAGTCAATTGGAGGAAGAGGAGCTTGAGGAAACTATTGCTGTTAAAGTCAATGTTTCCATAAATGGCTACTGGTACATCATCTGCAAATATTATTATCTACCAGGAATTGGTAAGAAATCCCCTGTTACGCACATCAATGCTAGAAGTACCAGTATTACCTGCAATTTATATGCAAACAATCTCATTTCACAATAATTAGGCATCAAGTCATCGTATCCATTACCCGGTTGTAATACTAGGATATGTGTGGCTGTAAGATGTGCAGCCCTGTCCAAATGTTCCTATGTATGGGTCAAAAATAAACTGTCCCATCTAGGGGAAAAAAAAAAAACAATAATTAACAAAGTAATAATAATAATAAGATACACATATAATTTTAATTATATGTCTGTTGGGCATCTTAAGTGGCCTTGTGGGTAATCTCATAGCATGAACTGTTTTCCAGAAAAGCTGGATCCCCCACAAAATATCACAACTTTAATTAAGTCAACAAACTTAGAGATACAGTGGATGCATCCAATAAGTTTTGTCCTGCCTCACTGTTTTGATTACGAGTTAAAGATTAACGATGAGGTAAGAATTAGCATTCATTTCATATGTTCAGTTTGTACTGTATTTTACTTCATGCGCTTTGCAGACCTAATGTTTTTTATTTATTTTTATTTATATTTTCCTAGGTAATCAGCCTGGGAAATGAGTTAGAATATAATATAACAAACTTTGAACCAACAACCAAATATACAATTCAAATGAGGGTCAGACCGACAAGCAGTTGTATCAGTAATTCACTGTGGAGTGACTGGAGTCAACCTGTGGGTGAGCCATTTTGAAGCATCATTTTGTCCAGTGGTTTAAATGTAATGTCTTCAAATCATTTTATTCGTGTGTCAATTTGTCTTTAAAAACAGAGGTCAACCCAAGTAATCAACCCTGGGAGCTTAATATAGGTGTGATTGCAGCTATTGCTTTTGTCCTTCCAATGATTCTTTTGGCTATTCTACTCATCTGCAAGTTCCAAAGGTAACTTGGAAACTTCTTACTATTAGACGAACTAATTTATGACTAGCTAATGTAAGTTGACTTCAAAACATAATTTACATGGACTGCTGTATTTTTACACGAGAGATACCAAATTCTTATTCTTCTTACATTCACAGCAGAATGAAACATAAGTCATCATCAGTAAATAAACCTAATGATTCAAAAGAAATGCATTACAGTATGTAAATGTGGCACAGACAAATAAATGCCTAAAATGATGGGATATTTATAATAATATACATTTTTTTTTAATTCTATTTTTTGCCAAATAAATGAGTCTAAATCATGAAGCAAAAAATAACTGTTTGCTAAAAGAATGAAATAAATGAGGTCTATTGCTTAGTGATTAGCACTGTCACCTTGAACCTCAAGGGTCTGGGTTCGATTCCTGGCCAGGTTTGATTCCCGCCTCTGTGTGCATAGAGTTTGCATGTTCTCCCCGTGCTTGGTGGGTTTCCTCCGGGTACTCTGATTTCCTCCCAAAGACATGTAGACATTAGACTAATTGGCATTCCCAAATTGCCCGTAGTGTGTGAGTGTGGGTATGTGGGTGTGCCCTGCGATGGATTGGCACCCACTACCCTGCCTTGTGCTCTAAGATAGGGATAGGCTCCTGGCCCCTGTATACAGGATAAAGCTAAAGGATAAAGATATAAAAAGTAAATTAAATTGTTGCCATGGTGGTGTAATTTAATTTGAGGAAAAATAAGCTCATGGGATAACATGCTGTCATGCACTAATGTTGTTAATAGTATCATACAACCTTAGATTAGAGAACTGAACTTGCTACAGTAAATGAGGAAATGGATGAATGTAGGATGTGTACTTTATCTTTATTGTTTATTTCAGTGCATTAGGTTTGAATAAAAATACTTTTGTTCAGCTCAATATTGTAAAAGAACAAGAGTCGGGCGCAACACACAATTATGGAGCACAGAACATAAAGCAAAAATACATAACACCGGAAAAAACGACTATAAACTAATAAAAGTGCAATTAGAACATAGTGTACACTAACGAATCAGGATATGAATGTACAGTATTCCATGGAAAAGCTTAACATTGCTGGGCAGAGGGATAATTATATCCTCATATGTCTATTAAGCCGTGCAAACAATTGTCTGTAAACTACATTGTTGTTTAATTTAAGTAGAAATTCCATCCCAATAGCAGTGATGTGCTCGGAAAATCTTTATTTGAAAGTTGACAAAATTTTTACTTCTTCAGGTTATTTGAGAAAGTGTTTCCTTCCATTCCAAACCCATCCAAAAATGTTCAAATGCTTCTTGAGAAAAATGATTTTAATCAGGTAAACTCATTCCTCATGTATTTGGGATATCAGTGTATGCTGTTTGGTTTCAGGTGCAATTCACAATAACAACATAGGACGTGTGTGTCTCCATTTTTTCTACCAGGTTATTCCACCTAAACAATGTGAAGAAGGGACTGACATCCTTGAGGTGGTATATTCTGCACCAACATAATTTAAACCAGCATTAAGAGAAAGTTCTCTATTGTAACAAAGTGTTCTGCCTTTTTAAGACTCTTTACACGCAAATGTTCTGTAAGTGTTAAATGGAGGTTGAGGATGTTGCATAGATGACACTTCTCAGTGGTTTTTCGTGTTGATGAGGGGTAAAGAAATGGTGTGCAAAAACATTTGGTCATAAATAAGTAAAAAAAAAAAAAGGACGAGTATTGCCATGTGTCAAAACATAAGGCAACAGTATTGCTGTTTGACCAGCATGCACCATGGTTCATGTTACAGTTCATATTACTCTTTTAAAAACGTTAATGTCAAGACATTATGAGATGAGATAAGGTGCTTTTTTAAATTATGGGTAGAACCATAATGTCATCATAATGACAGCATTGTGTTTTTAGCAATTGCTTAAAATGCTTTGGTACATATATTTTAATTGCAATCAGGCAGATATGTAAAGCAAAAGATGTATAATAAAACATAATTTATAGGGTCCGTTTGCAATAAAAAAAAATCTTCATTTTTATAAATTGTCATAAATCTTATTATTATTAATATTATTGATGCCATTTGGTATAAAAGCAACATCACACTGGAGGTCCTGCTGTACTGCCGTAGATGTGGTCATACAGTAGCTCGTCCAAAGGCATCACAGTCGTGCTATATCCAGCAGCACAGCACGAGCCCCAGTGTAATATTGCTTTTATACAACAGTTCCACAAACACCATTTATCATGAACAGATAATGATTTTCTTTTTTTACCCAATTATTTTGCTCCACAAACATATATCCATCCATGACTGGTGGAACAATCTAAGCACGACTGGCAGAGCTGGCGACCGACAGTAGTGTAATTAACAGCGTAATAGTGTAATTATAGGAGTGTAATTAACAGCGGTGTAAATAGTTTTAAATTGTTACCGGTACTAGGTGAGAAGAATAAAACATGGTGGACAGTCCTGTAAATCTCTTTATATTTTCTTTAAATGTCTTTATATTTCCACTTTTTCCGCTTTAGGACATCATCGCCGTTAACTTCCAAATAGCGTTAAATGGAAAACTAGTGTACTGGGGTGTAAAATCCATGGTCACACACATCAAGTAGTGCCCTTGATCAGGGGTTGGAAAGCGATTTATCCTTCAACCTTGTGTTTGGAGTTAGCTAGCTTTTTAGCTGTAAGCGAAAGAACACAGATATTTCAGAAAAGTTATCTTTTGTAAGATAACGTTATCAGATGTGTTTTCTTCCTGAATGCGCTTCTGTGACAAATATGTTGTATATAATAATACCCACTTTATTTTGATAAATGAGCTTCAGTTTCCTGCTGAAACTCTTTTTAGTAACCATATGACTACATGCACTACATCCTTCCCCTAAAAGGCATTAGAGCATTTCACATGGGTACTTTCCACCTTGTTTATAGTTTATGTGCACACCCGCTTTGTATTATCTAGCATTGTATGATTTATATTTTATATTTCTTCTGACCTGGAAATTAAAACATTATTTATGAGTACATTTGTACTGTACTGTACAAATCTGTAGGGTTTGTTTACCAGATTTTTTTTTTAATCTTCTGTTAATTTTTTAGTGATTAATGTTTGTGTTTTTTGTTCATTATGAATACTTCTCATGTCATTGTGTTGAGCACGCTCATGTCTTGTCCATGTCATGTACTTTGTGTTCATTCTTTAAATGATGCCAGATTAAAGATCTGCTGTTAATACCTCAAGTACTGAGATCATAATAAGAGATCATTGTGGTTGGTCGAGCAAGGTGGTGAAGGTAAACAAAGGAAAATATGATGACTGGAAAACAGAAATCGACAGGGTTTCCTTGGCGCTGTGATTTAAGAGTATTTTAATCAACCTAAGTTTATTTTGGTACATGTTCAAATTTTAATTACTGTTGGATAATATATTTTATGAAAACCCAAATCTATGGTTAAGATAACCAGACAATAGCCTGTAGAATAGCTTACTTTTAATTTCATTCCATTATACTGACACAGTTTAGATTTTTAAGATTTTTCAATATTTGAATTTAGCAATAATTGATTTCTAGACTTTGTGTTGTAAAACAAGTGAAAGCAAAGAGTTTAATTAATATGACTGAATTACTGTGTGTGTGTGTGTGTGTGTGTGTGTGTGTGTGTGTGTGTGTGTGTGTGTGTGTGTGTGTGTGTGTGCGCGCAATGAAAACAAACTAAACAAATTTTGCTTTTATTTTAATTTTAATTTTAATTTTAAAAAAGAACACAACAAAAACCTCCATAAGGGGAAATACAAGTTGATAGAAACCTTCTTTAAAAGGAAGTGACTACATAGTTTACTATTAACAATAGTCATAATAACACGCAAGCATTAAAATTATAACAGTTATACCAGGAAATACTTTATACAAAAAAACAATACAAATACAAGTATAATAAATTGCAATGGCATGTCACGTCAATGTCACTTCATGCAACATTTATTGTTGCATTTTGTGCATTTTGTTAATTTCACAAATAAATACATTTAAAACATAGTGCATACAAATAACTTCAAATGTCATCAGGTTAGGAATTCATTTTCTAAAAATATAAACCACAGTCAACTTCAATGGATGGCTTGTGATCAGCACTTGTTGTGAGTAATCTCTAGACAGTGATGGCTTTTGCCCACAGGCAGGGGCTTTCCAAAAGTGTCTTATTTACTATCTCTCAGCCGTATTATATTTTATTCTTATTGGAAATTATCGGCTAGTCGATGCATTACCAAAGAGTCCAAAACCCCTAAAATTTTACATAAAGGTCACGTACAAGACGACAAAATTTGCTGTTACAAAATTGTTGTACAATTTGCAAAAAGAGTGGTCTTTTTTTTGTGTGTGTGTGTGTGTGTGTGTGTGTGTGTGTGTGTGTGTGTGTGTGTGTGTGTGTGTGTGTGTGTGTGTGTGTGTGTGTGTGTGTGGAGAAAAAAACTTATCTATTCCATGAATACTGCTGGTGAGGTGGGAATAAAATTTTATGAGCATTTTAAGCAGTCACTTTATCTGCACATTTTATGGAGCTGGAAAGATGGGGAGACCAAGCCATACTCAGGATTCAAACCCTGAGCATCGGAGCTGCGAACTGGAAACTGGAAATCTATTCCTGAATTTAGTATTCAATATTGCTCATCTTTTAAGGCTTCTGAATTTCCCATCTTTAATCATCACATAGGGGATTCCTCTTGAGTATCTGTATGCTGTCACATGTTCTTTCATCTTGCCAGTTTCTATTCCTCTAGTTTTATAAGAACTGTTTTACACTACTGCTCTAAAGGTTCATGATTCCAAAAAGTTCTATTATTTTTCCTGCCATCTGACATTTAACTGTAACTTAAAACACACACACACACACACACACACACACAGTTCCCCTATATAAAATCATAAAATGGAGAACAGAAACTTGAGTATATGAGAAAAAAAAAACAGGATAATGTCTGCTGGCATCCGTATTGTCAAGCATCTCATTAAAACAATTTTCCAAACAGGTTTCATATCAATACAATTACTGCCATTTTATCAAGACCTTATATACTTAGTAAAGACGCCTGATATACCAGAGTGTCCCGGATGTGTGGCTTATACCTTTATTTACGATTTAAACACCGTTTTCAGAGTTTCATTCTACTGAAGCAAGCTAATGAAGTACACAGATCAAACACTTTCTATTGGAATTTTGATATTCAAGCATGCAGAATAAACACAGAATTCTAAGTTCAACTTATTAAAGTATGCAGACTACATTATCTTCCTCAATCCAGTGCACAGATCAAACACTTTTAGAATTTTAGAATTTACTAATCTAGCGCAGAGCCTGAACACATTAGAGTGGAAATTTGTGAGGGCACAGAATCCACCCCACAGAATTAACGTCATTTACAAAGTGGGTGGGTGTCGTGAATATACAAATTTTAGTATCTCCATCGCCATCTTGTGGAATATTTTTATGATTTTGATACTTTAATTAACAGAAGGCCAGTAAGGTCACTTGAGAGAAAAAAAAAAAACAGTTAAACAAATAAGTATCTCATTTTATAGATAACATTGCTTGCATTCTAAACAGTAGTTCAGAAAAGGGAACATTTATTTACACACACACTCCCTCTCATTGGGTCTCACTGGATCCTCACATTTCCATGTAGTCCGATTCTGTATGTAAATTAACACACAAAGGGAAAAAAAAAAGTTAGAGCACAATTATAAGTGAAAAAGAGATAAGATCTGCTACTGAGGGCTGCGGGTAAAACCACATGCACAGCTGCAAGAGCAACAAAGCCTTTTAAAACAAACAACAAAGTTGTTATTAACGTATAATTTTTTTTTTTTTTTAATGGTGCCTTAGAATGTAAACAGCTTCTGATATTAATTATGGACAAGTAATCTTAATTTTGAACTCAGGATTAAAACTATGCAAACAGTAAAGACTATGTCAATAAACTATTTAGTGGTTTAGAGGTACAGGATATGAACACAGTGAGTACAAGTGCACAAAATTGCATCAATTTTTTTCTCCTTACTACAGGTATGCTATAAATGTTTTTAATTATGGGGGAGAAAACTAACAAAGTCAGAGATCTATAGCTTCCTTTTGTCCGCGATATTTATATTGGCCCTGAGTAAGTGTCTACGAAACACAAAGTAAGTTACTTTTAAGGTTTTTTTTTTTTTTTTTTTTAACAGGTTTTCTATGTTGGAAGTGTTAGCATTTATGGAATCTTTAATGTAACAATCAAGAAAACATCAAAACTTACACATAGAGGGCTTTGTTTTTAACACAACAAAGTGATATTTCTAGGGTAATTTTTTTTTTGTCTTTATCATTTTAGGAAGGAGAAAAGTGAGAGGGTGGTGAGGGAAATAAACTGTTATATAACTCTTATGGAAATACTGTAGGTGCACAGCTGTGGCGAAAGGTTTTGCATATATTAACTGCTGTTTTAGTGTTTTTCAAGACCTCTGCAATTCCTGGCATGCTGTCAATCTACTTCTTGGCCACATCCTAACTAACGGGAGCCCATTCTTGCATAATCAATGCCTAGAGTTTGTCAGAATTTGTGGGGTTTTTGTTTGTCCACCCATCTCTCATGATGATTGATCACAAGTTCTCAATGAGATTAAGGTCAGAGGAGTTTCCTGGCCAAACCTTGTTTGACATTGAACCCAATGTTTTGTTCTAGAAGCTATAACTTTCGCCTTATGGCAAGGTGCTCCATCATGTTGGAAAAGTCATTGTTCATCATCAATCTGTTCTTGTATGGTTGGGAGAAGTTGATCTCAGAGGATGTTTTTGTACCATTCTTTATTCATGGCTGTGTTCTTAGACAAAATTGTGAGTGAGTCCATTCCCTTGGCTAAGACGCAACATGAATGGTCTCAGGATGCATTACTATTGGCATGACACAGGGATGATGGGAGCGCTCATCCTTTTCTTCTCAAGCTTTTTTCTGGATGTCCCAAACAATCGGAAAGGGAATTCATCAGAGAAAATGACTACCCCAATCCTCAGCAGTCTAATCCCTGTACCTTTTTTAGAATATCAGTCTGTCCCTGATTTTTTCTTGGAGAGAAGTGGCTTCTTTGCTGCCTTTCTTGAAATGTATGAAGGTGAACGCTACTATCAATCTTGTGTCATGCCAACAGTAAAGCATCTTGAGACTATTTGTGTGTATGCTTTTTTTGATTGATTCATTTATTTACAATTTAATTTATACCTAGAATTTATAGGATGATCATTGTTTACAATGCTAAAGAAAAAAAATTAATAAAATTAATATAGTTGAATGGAAATACTGTAGATGACTTTCAATTTCAATAATCTAAATGGTTTAACATTATTTTCTTCATTTTATTATCATTAGAGGCGACATTGTGAAAATTTTTATTTTTTTATTTTATTTTTTTTTTAACAAATGTTCTGTGTTTTTTAAATTTCAAAGCAAATACATGAAATCAAATTAATTAATTCGGGTCAGTTTGTTGTGAAATTATTTTGCTTCTTAATAATAATATTTGTGCAGGAGGGTGTTTACACATTAATATTATTTGTTTAAAAAATAAAAATTATTTGATTATAACTTAAAATTGCTGTAATAAAACATAAACAAAATATTTCAGAATGTGCTGGAAATCATCCATATTAAGATGGCAACTGTAATTTAGCATTACACAAAATAGTTTTTTTTTCATGCTTTGCATAATTTTTTTCTTATTTAGTTGAAAATATCTTTCTCAGCAAACATAAAAGCAATTTGCATCTCAAATAGAGGATGGCTTTTCGAAACATGTTGGTGTCTTAGCTTGTAAGCAGAAACTTCTGATTCATCTAATGTCCTGAAACTGCTAAATAATTCAGTGTCTTGCAGTCATGCTGATTTGTTTTCTCTTGAAAGACAAAGCATTCGGATACACGACTTACTTAGAGATTATGAAACTTTGTTTTAGACAGCCAACGAGACATGTCTACCGCTGCATTGATTTGCAACTTGTCAGAGAAACCGCAAAGCCTGGTGAAGATGTTCCCATGATAGACAAGTTACAACTTTATCTCTAAATGTTTTTATGTTTGCTTGTCTTTTTATTATTATTATTTATTTATCTCCAGAATTTATAGAATGGCCATTGTTAAAAGTGATAAAGAAATAAAATTTTATAAAAATTTATATAGTTGAATGGAAATAGAGGACTTTCTATTTTAATAATCTTAAATTATATAGTAATTTTTAATTATTAGTTTGACATTATTTCATTATTTGAGCTTTTTGAACTTTAATCTGTGCTAACTTTAATATCGTAAACTTTATTAGAGGGCACATTGTGAAAGTTCACAAAATTAAATTTTTTTTTATATTTTTCTCTATTAGTTTTTTTCACTTTTTCTTTTAAGTTTCATAGCAAATATGTGTAAACCAAATTAGTTAATTTTCACAATCATTTGTTGTGAAATTATTTTGCTTCTTAATAATGTTATTTGTGCTGGGAGGTATTACACATTAATCAAAATCATTTTATTATAACTAGAAATTGTTAAATTATAACAATTATAATTTACTGCTTACATAAATTATAAAGTTTTTTTCTCAGAAAACAGCTCCATGCCAGCAAATAAACATATATTTTAATCTGACTATGTAAAATGATAATGCACTGCTGTTATAAAAAGGGCAATTCAGCAACTATTCTGATTAATCAGACAAGAGGTTTCACTGCACAGTTGTGTACACTGAGATATTTAGAGCTGATCATGTTTAAGCATGCAAACAGTCTGTTTTATGAAAAAGATGGTGAATGTATAAGGTCGGGGGATTTGCATATTCATTGAAGCTGGATATCATGCTGAGGATCAAGTTGAATGGATGCTTTTGTGCTTGTCTCTGTTGGTAGTGTTTTATAGAAAACACAATAAGCAATTATCATGTTTTCATATTTGAAAAAGTATATACTGTATAAACACATGGATTATCTTTTCTTTTTCAACAGAAAAGTAATAGCGACTTATATCTTCCCCGATAGCCATCAATTTCAAATAAGCTCATGCTCTGGCTCTCACATTACATTATGGCTCCCTGTGGTCTTCCTATTTACTATCCAGCACTAGTCAATTAATAAAGACACAGTTTTACTGCACTTTTTTTTTTATTGTTGACTCCTTCAGCAACTTTACGCACATCTTATATTTGCAGTATGTAAATACTCTGTAAATACTCTGGGGCATCCTGAAAAGGAAGGTGGAGGAGCACAAGGTGTCAAATGGCCACCACCTCCGTGATGTTGTGATGGAGGAGTGGAAGAGGATTCCAGTGGCAACCTGTGAAGCTCTGGAGAACTTTTGGCCAAGAGAATTCAAGCCGTGCTGGAAAATGATGGTGGCCACACAAAATATTGACATTTCACATTTTCACTTAGGGGTGTACTCACTTTTGTATTATTCGCAGAGATGTGAGGGGTGTACTCACTTTTGTGACATACTGTATCTTGCCATGATTTCCACATTTGTAGATGAAATCTGATAGCGGTTACTCTCTCAGACGTGCTTTAAAGTGATTGGTTCCAAACTTCCATCATATCAAACACAATCTAAAACCTTACCAATCTAAAACCTTACATGACAGGATAACCACGTGCAAGCTCACCTCTACTTTGTCTCTCCTCTTCACTGAGATGTGATTTTTCAAGAGGATACAGAAGGGGAACCATGTTATGAGGAGTCACTTTGTAGGATTCAACGAGTATATCCAGGGACGGGAACCACTGTGTCTTTGCCTTGTTTTGAGTCTTCACGGGTTATAAGAAATGGAGAAAATAGTTCACAATAGT
Organism: Clarias macrocephalus; assembly: GCA_011419295.1. Lineage (NCBI taxonomy): Eukaryota > Metazoa > Chordata > Actinopteri > Siluriformes > Clariidae > Clarias > Clarias macrocephalus. Next base: position 17,897 of record JAAGKR010007713.1, on the reverse strand, counting down.
AATAGGAATTAAAGGGATTGTAATAATACATACATATAAATACATGTCTATATACTGATTTAATTGTGACAACATTCATGAAGTTCACAGATCACAACATGTACAACGGCCACTCGGTGGCCATTTTAATAGGAAGGCCTATACAGTTACTGAAATAGCTAGAATATTACACAGAGTTCCACTTTTGTCATCCAAGAACAGAAATCTGAGCCTGCAGCGTCCACCAGCTACCCAAACCTGAAAGTTTGAAGATTGGAAAAAAAGAACCAAGTAAGGTTATTCTAATTTAAACTAGTGAAGAGGTTGGGTTGGTGGGGGTATAGTAAAATGTAAAGAAACTGATTCTCCTAATTGTCAGTCCCCCGATCGTAGAAGTTAACCAAGTTGACTCATGTCTGATTCATGATGAGAACAAATTTTCAAAACAGGAAAACCCTTAATAGAATAAAGTGAATAATATGCAACATTCATGTATTCAAAGAACTCTTTGTTCAGTTATGCTTATATATAAAATAATTTTTAACGGCACTGTATATGCAGGATTTATTTATATATGACTATATATTATTTATTTATTTATTTATTTATTTATTCATTCATTCATTTACATATTTATCACACATGAATGTTTTATATTATCCAACTAATTTTTAGATTTCGCCAAGACAACCTGAGAAAAAACAAAATGCATTTATTAAGGGAAAAAAGCTATCCTAATATGCTTGGCCCTATGTGATCAAGTCATTGCCCCGTTACTATCTATGATTTTGGGTAAGCTGAGTTAGATTTCACTTGCCACACTCAGGCCTGATTACTGCCGGACCTGTTGAATCAAGAAATCACATAGAACCTGTCTGATAAAGTATGATAAAAGATCTTAAAAAAAAAAAAACATTTATAAGGCCACAGAATCTAAAGAAATTTTAAGTAAGGTGAGAATTAAAGTAATTGACATGCATCAGTCTGGAAAGGGTTAACAAGCCATTTAATAAGGCTTTGGGGCTTCATGGTGAAAGCTGTTATCCACAAGTTGTAAAAACTTGGTCCTATGGTGAACCTTCCCAGGAGTGGCTGGCCTACCGAAAGAGCACAGCAGTGACTCATTCTGGAGCTCATAAAAGAAGCAAGTACAACATCTAAAGAAACTGCAGGCCTCATCTGCCTCACTTAAGGTCAGGGTTCATGATTAAACATAAGAAAGAGACAAGGCAAAAATGGAGTTCCAATGTAGACCAAAAAGAACGCAAAAGCTCATCTCACATCTAGGTTATCCCCAAGACTTTTGAGCAAGTATTCTGTGAACTGATGTGAACAAACATACATCATACCTACATTCAAACATGATCAGAGCATGATGGTCTGGGGTTGCTTTGCAGCTTTAGGACATGGACGTCTGGCCATAATTGATGGGAATTTTGCGCTCTACCAGAAAATACCTAAAGGAATATGTCCAGCCATCAGTTCGTGACCACAATAACAACCTCAATAAAAGGGCAATAATCTGAAACACACCAGCAAGTCCACCTCTGAATGGCTCAAAAAAAGTCCAGACTTAAATTCTGTGGTATGACCTTAAACAGGGCATTTGAATCCTCCAATGTGGCTGAATTCAAACAATTCTGCTAGGAAGAGTGGGCCAAAGTTCCTCCACATTGATGTGAAAGACTCATTATATATATATAGTGCATATATGAGCTGCACAAGCAGGGGCTCTCACAATGCATCATTGCTGCCGAAGTTAAAACCAGTAAGACAGTAATTTTAAATTTCTTAAAAGATCCTGAGCATTTTGGGATTTAAAAAAAATCAAGTGGTAGACCCCAAAAACTTTCACCTACACTCAGCTGGATGATCTGACAGGCTGTCTATCAACTCAAATTAAGACCCTTACTGATGCTGACTGCAGCCCAATAACCATAAGAAGGTATCTGTGAGAGAATGACTTAAAGAACAAAAAATGTCTTTGAAAGACACATCTCCTCCGACACGACAAACTTGCCCGTTTAGAATTTGCAATTGAGCACAAAACATGGGACATAGAAAGATGGAAGAAAGTTGGTTCTGATAGCTTTCAACGATACTGGCATGACAAGGAGATCCCACTGGAGATGGGAAAATGGAGCTCCAGGTTGTGCAGGAGCGTTAAACGGCAGCTGGCTTTGTACATATTTTGCAGAAGGCATCCCTCTTGACTGAGGGCCCTTGTTTGTGCGGTAATGACTGAGTCTTTCAACAGGACAATGCTGCAGTCTAAATCCCCTTGAGAATGTTTGGGGATGGATGGCAAGGGAACTTTACAAAAATGGATGTCAGTTCCAGACTGTGGATGGCTTTCAAGAAGCTGTCTTCACCACATGGAGCAACATTCCGGAGGGAACTGGAGTATCCAGAGGAATCACACCAAACATGGGGAGAACATGAGACCATGGAACCTTGTTGAAGATCATCAGAACACTAACAACAATACTAGAGACAGTTCCTGAAGAAACTGCAAAGTAGAGCCTGAAACACCAAACATAAAAAAAAAAGGCTTTGCTCCGTTGCCATGGCCCCCTTCGAATTTCTTTCCCCTTTTATCTTTCAGTATGTCTGGTTGGCGTAGGGATTTGGAAATTGTTGATTTTATTAACATATTTTAGGTGGATTTTTGGAAATTAGGTAGACTGAGGACTCAATGCTGTTCTACAGTAAAACTGATTTGGTGTCAGTTCCCAAACAAATGTTCAACTTGAAAAAGGATTGACCTATCATTTTAATTTTTTTTTAAACAGTCAGAAGATATGAAATACTCACTTTTTATAAATACTTTGTGTAAAAAGTACAAAACTGAGCGAGAATCAGGAGTTTAGAGACTGAGGTAGTTTTTTATTTATTTACTTTTTATTGGGTATTGGTAACTCAGTTGTAGGTTTCACGCTCGGTGTTCAGTTCCCACCCAATACCCAAACGCCAGCTACTGGATGCCCAAACCAAACCCGGATAAAATGGGAGGGTTGTGCCAAGAAGAGCATGCTCATTTTACAGGCAAATCAACAAAAAGAGCCAATTATGACAGAGGGGAAATTGGGTTTATTAATTTTTTATGGAAAATATTACCACAAAATTTTGGGAAAACCTTCAGAAGTAATAGCAAGCTGTCCCAGGGCTATTAATCAGAATTAAATATAAAAGATCTTTGATATAATAAAAAATAGAAGAACAACAGTAAAAAAAAATTTTTTTAAATACTTGTATGATACAGGGCTTTCATTCAATACTAAAAAAAAAAAAAACTTTAGTGTACAATACATCATCAACCTCTTTTCCTTATTAGTTTCAGTTTCACTTTGCTTTTTAATGACAGCATCTTTTTATAGTACAGAGATGTGACGTATAAGGTCAGATCTGGCCTCAATCAAATGCATATACGTCTGTGGTCCCATAAAGTTATAACAGAGTTGAGAAACCCAGACTGGGGCACAGCAGACATAGCAAGGCGACACGAGCCCAACAGCTTCCCGCACAAAATGACTGTGTGCCTCGTTACTTTTGTAAATACTGTGCATCTAAACTGCAGTAAAATCAGTGATTTCAATAATTCGTCGCTTCTAAAAAAGAAAAAAAAAAAGAAAAGAAAAAGAAAAAAAAAGAACACATAACAATTTTCAACAAAAATGTTTTGGTATAAACAACCATGTGTGCCTGCGGACAATAATTTGCCAAAACGAGTTAAAGTCAACAGACTTTTGCTGTCAAATTGTTCATTTGCATGTGTTTATTTGGTTTGTGGTGTATGTGTGTGTATGCATGTGTATGTGTGTGTGTCTAAGGCTTGTGGGTATGGCATAAAAACACATTTTAACAGACAACCACAAACATGAAAGTATACACCTTAGGCATATATCTCCAGTCATTCGCTCAGACTACAGAGTGCTCAGACAATTCGTTTGCGTTTGGTGTGACCCTTAAACAGTATAGTTAGAAGCCCATCTGTAAATCTCATGTCTGTGCTTTGCAGTATGCAGCTATGGTAAAATTATCCAGGGCATAGTTCATGTGACAGAATCAGACATGCTTTACATAAGTATTGACATGAAGTGGAAAAGAGAAAGCTATTTGAAAGTACTGAGGTACTGAGTTCAGTTTGGTGCAAGTGTAAATTTAAACCGTGAAGCCTTCAGCTTAATAGGTGATGCAGTTAGTTACTACACTGCATGGCCATTGCCTTTAGCATTGATAACAGCACACATTTTCTGTGGCGCTTATTCAACAACATTATGCAACATCACAACATGCATTTGCATCTAGGGGTGCATTCATTTTTGGCTTGAGATCTTGTACTTGAACCAGTCCGAAATGTCTTCTCCATCACACCCAAAAACTTTAAATACTGTAGGGTTCAGGTCTCTTTGCTAAAATGAGTCCTCATGCTCTCAGAGCCAGCTAAAAAGTGAAGACTATTAAATTAATTGGTTGACTTTTTTGAACCGAGTGTACTGTGAAAAGCATCACCAAAGTCACTAATCATTGAAGTAACTAACTATTTAAATAATAAGCCAAAAGGGGAAAATCATGAAGACTTGTTTACATTTAAAATTTACAGAGACGTAATTGTACTCTTTTTTTTTTTTTTTTTAATGGTTTAATAGTATGTACTAAGTGTCATGATTTGTTACTACAAAATGAAAAAAGGGTGGGGGAGGTGGGTGCAGCATGGGGGGATGATTTTAAGATGATAAAGATTTTAAATCCAGCAATCCAGCCTGCCATTATATCAAAATGTAACAGAGATTGCAAGCAAGAAAGCAATCTCATTGCTCTGTTTATATAATAATAATAATAATAATAATAATAGTAATAATAATAATAATAATAATAATAATAATAATAATAATAATAATAATAATAAAATTATGATGCTGTAGCTTTCACTAATGCTTTGTTATTTGAGCTTTGATTATTTTTCTTTCTTTTTTTTTTTGTTAAAATTTTTTAAGAAAAAAATTAATCAAGCTTAAGTTATGTAAAAAAAATCGTGCTCCTTACCTCCACTGCCCAGCCTTGAGGTGACTTGATAATCCTGTATGTGTGCACATATGGAGCTTTCCTTGATATAAAAAGAGATATCAGTTACTATTTAAATTTTTTTTTATCCTTTCTTTTTTCCCCCTTTCCACACATTTTTATTTTGCATCAGCAGTTCAGTGAAAAAAAATAATTCTGCTTTCAAAATTTCTCATTCCTTAATGCGCTATTGGACTACATACTGTTTTGCATAGGATGAAGTTTAACTACAGATTTATGCAGAAAAATCAGGTGGGGGGGGGGGGGGGGGCCGAAGAAGAAGAAGAAGAAGGTTCTTACCTGACACAGAGGCATAAAGCTCCGCGCTCGCTTTGGCTGTCTCTCAGGAGAAAACTTCCATCCTTTCCATATTTTCCCAATAACCTTTCTACATCTCTCTGGCCAATCTGGCCGTAGTACACGCTTTGGAGCATGATTTTTTTTCTTTCTTTCTCTCTTTCTCTCTCTCTCTCCTAACGTGTGAACGTTGCCCTTGAGCTAATATCTGAGCGCTTTGGGTTTTTCCTGGCTTGCGTGTGAATATCAGAAGAGGCGGGACCAAAAAACCTGCACTTTCGCACCTTCTGCTGTGCGCACTGATGAGATCAGAGTCACACCACAAACACTGATGCACTACACTAAAAGTAATAATCAACAAAAATAAACAATATTTTTAAAAGCATATTAATCTGTATATAAATGAATACAAGAAATGAGGTTAAATCATGAGATAGGCTGCATTAGATATAGGTCGCAAGGCCTTGAGTGCATCATGGATCCGTAAAAGTGACAATATATATAGATGTTTGCTCCAGCTGTGCGGTCTCTGAAAATCAGCCGGTTTTACAGCTCCATTCCTGGATTTATCCACCGTAAAATTTGGTGAATTAATGCAATGATTTGCCAAAATATTGATGTAAACGCAATTCCATGTATAACAGGAAATTATATAAACTTATGGAACAGACTGCACCAGAGAGGCTAAACTATGAATCTGAACTGTTCTATGTAAAGTGACAAGGAGATAGTAAAGGAATAATAATAATAATAATAATAATAATAATAATAATAATAATAATAATAATAATAATAATAATATAATGCTCATGCCCTTGGATAAGTACCAGGGTATGGACATTTTAATGCTGCATTTAGATGAAACCTGGTTAATCATAATCATTGTATTCTGTGATACTGATACTGAAAAACACTGCTTGTTATAATAATAATAATAATAATAATAATAATAATAATAATAATAATAATAATAAATGAAAGGTTTCTGCTTCCTGAGATGCAACAAGAGACACACACACACACACACACACACACACACACACACACACACACACACACACACCCATTCACTCTGTCTATCTCTGACTCTTTCTCACACACACACCCCCACGTACACACACACTCTCTCACACACTCTCACACACACGCACGCACACATAACCCACATGTTCATTCTAATCAAAACAGAAACTTGTCACACGTTTTTTTTTTTTTTGTGTCGTGTTGTTCTGAAAATGGAGGGGCAAAGTGCATACATCTTCCACAGGAAATAAAGCTGCTGACCAAAGTTCTCATGCATTACTCATTGTAGTATTTATTGGGAATAAATAGAATGAAGACTCATCATCATCATCATTATCATCATCATCATCATTTTTATTTGATACTTTAAAAACAAGTTCTTAAACCAACCAAGAAAGACAAGCAGATTGACATGAAAAGAACATTCTTAGATAAAAGGCCATCCTTTTTTGGTAGTGTTATGGTAATTATATTTGTAACATACAGTATTAGTAAGATTTGAAAAGAACAGATGATGGGTAGTAAACTGGTGTCTAGTATACAGTAGAGACAGGAATGTCTAGGCATTTGTAAACATACATGGTGGTACAATGTGGAATCACAAGAGCATCTCAGGGGAAAAAATGGCCTACGTGTAGTAACTTAACTTAGTTTCTTTTCAGTTCTGCTACAAAACATTTCAAACTTTTCTCACATATTTTTTTTTTTTTTTGGTAAACGTGCATGCTGCTTCCTGTGCAGCGATTGTACTGTGTAGCTTTTTTGTCTTATTTTCAGGATGTGGTAAGAAACCCCTTCGGAACTGAACGTTTAATCCAGCTACATACATTCAGCTGGAAAGCACCACTGCATCCTAACGGTACACTATTAGAGCCATTTTAGTTTCACAATATAACTATAAGGTCAAGTCCTAATAGAATGATGACAGGAAAAATGTGATGACCTTTAAAAGAACACCCCAAATGACAATTTACTAATACACAATTCCCAGTATAACATACACCCAATCCAGTTATATATAATGACAATTACAATGACCAATCCAGTTATACATGTATAACAAAAACAAATGAGTTAAGATAAGATATTTATAACTAAATATAAGTTGCATATTATGCATAAAGTTGTACGACAGAGTCTCAAGTCCACTTCTTTAAGAGAACAGCTAATTATTTTCGATTAGCAGACCTGGTCACTCTGACTCATAAAAGATCAAGGGCAACGCTTACGCGTAAATAAAACATGAGATCAGCGCACTGAACATTGTTCGCATCTTTTATTACAAAGGGCACAGGTGACAACGTATTGAAGACAAAAATCAATGTTTGTTTGTTTTTTTCTTTAAAAAGTGCTGCAAAGGACCTGAAGCTGAAGAAGATGAAGGACACTTCACACAGATGGTGTTCCAACTCATCAAGAATGACAGGCACACGGTCACAATCATACACAACTGACAATTTGGCAACACCACTTCGGACTTGCACACAGACCAGAAGTAAGATTCAAAACCCCACCACTGCTGGTACAGGGGAACTCTAGGTCATTATTCATTTGATAATACCAAGCTGGTGCAGAGCTCAAAAGGTATTCAAGAGAAAGCATGAATGGTTTGACTACAAATTTAGATTAATCAGTTTCAGAAAAAGAGTATTGTGCGCATCATTTCTTTAACTCAAAAGGATATTTAAAAAATCCAAAATATGTAAAAATTATTGTAATTATAATGTGAATTTTGTATGATTTTGCAAAAGGCTATAAATCCACCTCGCACAGGTTAGTCCCAATTCATATATTATGTCTGGTAATGGAAAAATGCAATTTATTATTAAAAGTATGTTGGTATGCACAATTATAAAAAATGAGTTTTTGCGCATATCAACATATTCACTTATCACATGACAGAAAGAAGGGATGCAATTGACTCATAGGGATGCAATGTAGTGTAGTCTTAAAAAGTCATTTTTTTTTTTTTTTTTTTTACCAACAACATGTTAGCTGTACACTTTTAAAATAAGTATACATCACGTTTTTTTTTTTTGTATTAAATATAATATGAGTGTCTGAGAAAAATAATTTAATTAAGATTAAATAAGATTAAGTTAAAGTCTAAAAAATGGCACTTATCAAGTTTTGCAGTCAGACCGTTCACATGCGAAAAGCCAATTGACAGAAATCCCTGGCTGTATATTTTTGTTACTTACAAAGAAGTCATTGGACTATTTTTTTAATTTAGACACGACTAAAGAACATTGTAGCAGTTCATACATTATACAAAGGTGAATTGCAGAGGTTTCTAGGTGCTTTTTGCCTCTTTGTGGGACCCTGATAATAATGAATTGGTCAAATTATTGTTAATTTATAAACAAGTGGACATACTACCCTAATTATTAAGCTGTCTCAGCAAATGTTTGTTGATAAAAAAAAAAAACTTTTTCATGACGAGGCAACGACCTACTTATTGTACCATAAAAATGTAGGTCAGACTAAAAAGCAATATTTGAGGTCATACTGAAATACATCATCAAAGAACAGACCTGCTCAACTGATATTGTAAAGGAACCGTTTCATAATAGATGTCTTTAAAAAGAGGGTGACATTCTACATGTATTGATAGTTGATGGTCAGGATAATAAATAACTTAGTAATTTTAAGGTCACAGACTATTTTGCAATTGACCCATGATGCTTATGATACTGTTAAGTGTCAGCAATAAAATAGTGTCACCTTGGGAAAAAAAAACGTCTTAATCAAACAGACACTTTAGCCTTTTCTTGAGTTCATCGGCCAACTTTTTTTCTGCAACTTCCATGCTGTCTTCAACGTCTAAAAGAGAGAGAGCTGCATAAGAGACGGCAAATGTTTTATATTTTGATTTAGAGAGTGTATTGATTGCATCGCCCTTACTTGGATTTGAGCAGGAAACTCTGACAGAAAACGTGACTTTCACTCCATGAGCTTCCTCCACGTTCTCAAACACAGGCTGCTCCAAGTTCATCTTTTTAAACCAGTCATCTAGACAGTTTCTTAACGATACAGTGTTTGGTTCTGCAAAACAAAAAAAGAAGTGGTAAAGTATATGAAAACATCCTTGTGCTCTGGTCACGACTGACTGTTTGTCCCACACTGTAAAAAAGATGGATCCATGCAAGTGGAAATACTTTGAATGCAGGTAAATTTAGCATCTATTATTATTAAGCCCATTTCTAGCCTTTTTCAAAAAATACTACCATCAGCTTAACAATACCATCGCAAGGTAAACTGAACAACATCGATTATATAGCAGCAAACTATATCCTGGAGACGGGATCATGGGCACCCAAGTCTCATCGTTGCTCTCTGGGTCTGATCTCACCCAGTCTGATCCCACAAAAAAGCCAATGCTGGTCATGATAGAAAGAAATCAAGACACCCAGTGCACCACAGCCCTCCACATACGGGGCCCAGCAGCCAAAGAGCCCAAGGCGTTCGACCTGGCCTCCAAATTCCATGCAAGCATCCATGAGATGCATCAAACAAACAAATCCCATCCATGGAGGCCCCAGCCTTCAATTTACAGCATGCAAAGGAACCGCTGCTAATGTCCTGATGCCAGACACCACAGCACACCTCAGAGGTCCTGAGCCATCCTCGAGAGGCCACAGCTGCCCAGGAGGAACCCAACACTTAGGTGGTTTTAATGTTATGGCTGATCAGTAATCATTTCAAACTTGACACAGTCTAGTTCTAATAAAACCATTGATTCCTTTGGTATTTATAAAGTTAATGCTTATATATGTTTTTGGCTTGAAATTAGTAAATAATAATAATAACATAATAATAAAAAAGTTTTTTAAGCTTGATTGGAACTTCAAGCCTTTGCTCCAGCAACCTGCAACTGGTGGGGCCTTGAGAAAGACCTGTAATGTAAAGCAGTTTTCTAGATCACTGGCCCTCACGGACAGAGTTTGACAGTTTGACAGGGGGAATTTGGAATGGTTGAGTACACCGTGAAAAGTATTTTAGAAAATGGAGAAAGAGGACGAGAAAGAAAGTAATTGATGGGTTTCTTAAGGACTAGAAAAGAGGATTTAAACTGAAAGGAAGATGATGGAGATCAAGACCAGAAGGTGGCGGTAATGCAGCATAGTGGATGCCAACTGCGGGTAAACACCAAGAAAAATTTGTTGGCAGAAGATGTGATTATGGTTAGAATGTATAAAGAGAAACTTAAACACAGATTCAGGTAGAATATACAGTATACAGAAACTCTGTGGGTGCTTATTTCCATGCAATTATTTCCATGCAATTATTTCCATGTATAGCACTGTGGTTTTGTTTCTTTGTTTGTTTGCTGTTTCAGGGTATAAACACAATAATCTGCTTACAGCAAACATCCAAAGCATGAATTATATTTGGTTCCCTTCAAGGATGTTTATAGACTTATTAAATTGATCATTTTATTGTATTTTTGGAATAATTTCTGTTTAAGGCTGCTGTTTGTAGAAAGGAGCAAAATGCTGCATGTGGACCTTTAATGTCGCAATGTGGTCCTCTACAATGTGGCATGGACCTACTGTACTATGGTATAGTACGGTTATATGGTTATAACTATGGTTAAAGCACTGGCCAGTTGAGGTCATTGTGAGAACGGCATTGATGGAGCAACAACAAAGTGACGTGCCAATGACAGCTCGGTCCTTTCCATCTTGCTTGACATGCTTGTAGTACGTCCCTAAGAGGGGATAGTTATATTTGACACTAACTTGTCAATGTTGTCATTACGTCATCCTTAAGTTCTTCCTGCACCTTACTCCCACCATGTCCTCACCAAGAATTTGGGGAACATGTCCCAAAAAAATTGTGACAGCTCCACATCAAGAGAGACAATAACACATCTTTACCGGTTGCAGTTTTACTGGTTTCACCCAATTATTATTATTTTTTTTTTTTATATGGGGGGGGGGGGGGGGGGGGGG